>JABUQX010012458.1:0-23737 GCA_015478945.1 Trachelipus rathkii
GATCTGCAATGTGATCCTCTGAAACTATTGTTAGAAATGGGAATTTTAGTCTTTATAAATAATAGAAGAAAGTTAACTTTATGGTACTAAAGTATGCCAAGATACTTAATAGATAAATAATACGTTCAATTAAAGAAACAGGAACTATTAATTAATTTTTTTATTAATCATTTGTAGGTGCCACACTATCTAGATCTTATCACTTTAAATACGTTATACAGGTAATCAAAACACTTCACGGTACAAAAATTTATATAGTTCAGTACAAAGAAAACATTGTTGCACCCTATTATTACTGAACGTCTTAGGGGGGTACATATTACGATGTGTAATATAACATACCTTATTAAATGTGAGATAACGTCCATATATTTTAATGGCATTCCACTATTATTTTTTACAATCCAATACAATACTAATTGTTTAATTTACATGTTTACATTCAATTAATACTTTGAAACTTAAATCACTGAAAAGGGTAATAGACAAGGAATATAATTAAAAGCATGAACAAGTGGAAATATAAATAGGGCTTTAGCTTCTATATACTGTCACTTGGATTGACACAGTAATGTTCTATAGAATAAAGAGGAACCCTTATCATCTCTTCTATTTCTTCAATCTTCTTACTCACATTACTTCTACAAGGCATATTTTGGGATTAGTGAAGGAAATCTAATATAAGATATCATCTCTACATCCTATGGGATGTTTATTTTTAGATATCTCTCCTCCATCCTTTACCTTGTACAAATCTCATTCCACTTACACTATTACATTCCAAAAAAACACACCATCATTCTTAACTATACAACATCAACACATATTCCACAACGCTAACTTCTACTTACCTATATTACCTTAACCACTTACTTATCATTTACATTTACCTACTACTGCCTACTACTTACTACTCTACTACTACTACTAACTATCTATTTTTTATTAACTACCTTCTACTTATCACTATGGATCAGACCTAAATCCGAATCAATATATTAAATTCCTCATATCTAATCAATAGATCTGTCCTATACCAAACATTTTATATATTATATATTATTATTATATCTTTCATAATCTCACTTAATCCCTATCATCTCTTCATCTACTAGATCTAAGTAACTTACAATCAATTCTCTCTTCTCCAATAGCACAACTATCTCTCATACTTTTCTATGTCTCATACCACTCTTTTACTTTTAGACCAACTTAAACTCGCTCACATAACTTTAACATTACTTTTCTCTGCTAACTTTACTTTATCTTTCAACCTTTTGCTTACTCACTCACCTGATTTTCTTCTAAGCACTTACTGCTAGTTCCTTTTCTGATTCACACTGATATCAGTAAATTCATTACTCCACATCATTCTCACATTCATACTGCTGTTTCCCTGATATTACACTCTAGAATTCTAGTACACTTCACTCCATCATCTTATCACTTCACTTTCTCATATCCTACTTTTACTCTTCTTCATAATACCACAAGCTCATCATAAACTTACCTCCTTCAACAGTCTTCTTTTCATTTTATCTCTACTCACTCATTCTCTAACTCATTACCCAATTTCTCACTCATGTCATAATGTATCAGATATCACTTATCAACATCTTTATATTAAGGATTTCCACCTATAGATTGTGCTACACATAAGATTCATCAATCCTCAATCACCATTTCTACTTTAAAACACTCTTCCTCTCCCATTTCACCATTAGTCCTAGGACTATCATATTACTTGTTCCACTATTTCCTTTTCATCTCTACTGCATCCCTTTCTGTATGCACCACATTAATTTCTTCTTTCATATCTTTCAACACAACTCACTGTAATCTCCTAAATATAATCATCAGCAATCTTCTCCACAAATGTTTTCTCAGATTATTCAACAGTCACATACTCTTTCTTCTACCACACATTCACGTTCTATATCACTATATATCTTCCTTACTTTATTCACTTCTAGAATAAATCATTCATGCAACAACATTATTACTACTTCTATATACTGTTTTGGCATCTACTTTCTAACAATTTTCCACTACTCTACTCTCTACCTACTTTTAAAACACCAACAACGCTATCCATATACCTATTATTATCTTCCCTAACTGTCACACCTACACACCTCTACTTCATATTACGTATATTGGAATAATTTTATAATCGCATATGGAATTAGTGTAAACTAACAAATATTTAATACATCTCACTTACATAAACCGATACAAATATCCCAACTTTGTTTTCCATCGAAATTCAATTCAATTTAAGTTAAGTTAGAGTTTATTAATAAGAATTAGTATTTTGTGGCAAAGTACTTTAGTCTTATTAAATTACCAAAGCTTTTTTTCCACTAAAAGAATTTTCTTTATAAAATTTATCTTAAACTTATTCGGAAACTTAGAAATTTTTTTGATATTAAAAATTTTATTTTCTAGAAAATATGTTGGAAAGTTTCCTGTGCTAATAATTATGATCACTATATATTATATAAATTATTTATATTTATTTTAATATATATATAATATTATTTATATATAATAATATATATATAATATTTATATATATTAATTAATTAATTTTTATTTTATTATTTTTTTTATATAATTAAATAATATATTATATAATATATAAATATATATAATATAAGATTTATTATTATATTAAATTATTATATATATAATTATAATATATAATTATAATATATATAATTATAAATTAATATCGAGTATATATTATTAATTATTATATTTATTATTCATGTAATAAAATAAATATATATAATAATATATAACAATTAATTAATATTATATTTATATTTAATATTTTATAATACATAAATAAATATTAAAAATCAATTATTGATATAAATTATTATATTTATATTATATATTTAATTTACTATATATATATTATTTAAATTATTTTTTAATTTAATGTCCATTGTTATATATTATATTATTATATTGATACGTGAAGATAAATAGATCTTATAACATACAATATATCTATAAAACACTTAATTAACTACAAAAATAGCTAACTGACTAGACATTCACTATTGACAGCTATTGCCGATAACCCATATTAACTGTACCACACCAATCCATGCACAATACATCCCTATCAATCCCTCCATTATATATCAATTTATAACTCTAATTAAATAACTTAAATTACACCTATAAATATACTATAATCTATACATTATCCATATTATAGGTCTCTCCACATGTAAATCCTATATATCCGCCAAAACTTCTCCCTTCTAAGAAATAGCTCAACATCACTAAACAAAGAAACTCCTCTTCAATAAATACTTAGATCATTTATACCCACTCAATCACTTAACCAATTTATCCTAACTCAATATACCTATTCAATATCACCAACTCTCATAACCACCAAATAATTTTTCTCACTAGATATCTTACTATATCTCAACTAATTATCTGCCAATTGATAATATAGTTATAAACTGGCAAGAGTCATTCATTAAAACTAAATTTCGAAACAGACACCCAACTCCGCTCCCATCGATAATAACCCTAACTTACCTGAAATATCTGCTCATCTCTTATACTCCAACAACAATCAGACTGGCCTTTAGCAAAACATTATGCCAAAACATCTCTAGCGCAAACCACCCACCCAATAACATGGTAATTACTAAATACATAAACAACATATTCTCAGATATAATCTCTCCCACTCCAGACCACTATATCCTCCACCTTATTCCCTTTTTACACTGAAAGGATATCAGTATTTTAACTACTAATACCTAAAATTCACAACTAAGCTACAGGATCTTATGATCTCTCAATGCCTCTAACTATAAATATTCCTACATGCATTTATCTGGAATACAAGCATATCATATCTGCCATAAATCTTAAACCTAAATTAGACCACCAAACTTAACGCTTCCCTCATTTTAACTATGCCATTAATTTCTATACTTCCTACAGGTTCCTACATGAAACATGTAGGAACCTGTTGATATTTAACTCAAATCTCACCTTTTAATTCACCAGATTATTAATAATTTATGGAAGAAAGTGAATTAATTCGTTTTTTTTCTTGCATTTCTCTTATTGTACTTTATTATCTATAATTTCATAAATAATAATTTATTAATTCATTAGTATAACTGTATAAATTATTTTAATCAATCGATATGATAAATTGAGAAAAATCAAATTTTATATACAAATATAAATTGATTTCAATAACAATAAAATGGAGAAGGAATTATAAAAATAGTGGGTTGGGCTGAACATATTTTAAAATGCAAGAGAGCAGTACATATTAAAATGCTGGACTATGGAGTGGGAGTAATATTAAATAAAGTCTGGAAGCCAGAGTCGGGTAATTTATATTATGATGTAGGCCAGAAAAAAAATTGCTTGCTCTACAGCCCTGGATATTAATTACTCCATGCATGCTATATGTTTCGACTGTGGTGCTTCCTTCATTTCCTGACACCTATTAAGTTTTCTATGGAATTCTCTCCATTTAGTGTTTCTAGTGTAAGTTTAAATCTCTCGCTTTATAAAGCCAGTGTCTATGCCTCATTCTGCGCATATTTGCATATAGGTGGTAACTTTTGAGGTATTTATAACATCCCTCCTGAATATGGCTCTTGACCTGCATTTGAGTGGATGTTGAACAACTGTAAAATTATTGAAAATAATAATGAGGGTACTCATGGGGTAGCCCAATCAATTAGATAAATTATCTTAAACTTTATATAAATATCAATTAATTTGTAAAATAGGCTTTATTGCAAGTAACTTCATATAAAACATTGCTCTTAGAAATAATAATAGTTATATTATATTATCATCTTTAATGTGGTAGACACAAAAATATTTTGAGTGCAAATGTACCAAAATTTGGACTAGACTAAGAATTACATTATATTTGCTGTATAAATAATTATATGGTTCTTAAAATACTTTTATACGAACTGTTGTGAACATAAAAACTATTAAAAAAAAGGTTAATATTCTTATTTGTAAATATATTTTAATTTTAATTTGCTATTCTCAGGTTATTTGCAATATCTAAGGATAAATTAGTAGTTTATTAAATATTATTGCATTTTATATTTTTTAATTAATCAGATTTCCATTATTTATTAAAAAAACAAAATGGTAGTCTTTTAGTTGAATAGTTAAGACTTAGAGACTGTACTTCTACCAATGAAATATGAAATGAAATAAAAGAAACCTTTCGAATGTCCAGATTTACAAGAAACAGAATTTGGAGGCGAACATTCAGAGTCTGTTCAGGTATTGTAGTTTACTGTTCAATTTTTAATGAAACTATTCAAACATGTAATTAGATTATAATTGAGACAATGATCTTTATCATTAACTCTAAACTAAAAACGTACCAAGTTTGAACCAATTAATAATAAAGGGTTTCAGATATCTCTACAAGCCACAGAGATGAATTTTAAACTGAAGATGGGATTGAGCCTCGCAACTTTTTAATTACTTATACGAATATTTAAGTTTGATTTTCTAAAAACTCTATTGTTCTTTGCTTTATCTTTAACAAAAATGGAGCTTTTATAATTTTTTATTCTCGACAATTAATTCTATCTTTTCTATGGTGGGTTAGTCAACCAAACCTAGTGAGCTTTAGTTATAATTTCCAAAACATAAAATTCTTATCAATTTTGGTTTGATTGACTTTTATTTAATTACATAGATTCTGTATATACAGTATATATTTTATTTATTTATTCATTTCTAATATTATGATAGGCTATTCTGATGAAGAATATGGAGAACATTTATTTTATTTTTATAGATGAATGAGAGTGAGCGGGTGATGAATTTGTATAATATATATTGAAAATGAGAATATCGTGCCGGAAAATATTCATATTTAAAATTAATTTTATTGAGATGTCAAGTAAGTAGGTTGAGGATTTTATAATAATAATAATAATTTCTTTTTTATTAAAAACGTATTTTTGAATGTTTCTTTTGATGTAATTTATTATTTTAGTCCTTCATCGAATAGAGCTATGTATGCAATAGTAGTGTATAGATACTGCGAATAATTTCATACAATTCTGTGACTCTTGGTCTTAATATGACTCTACAGCATTTAGCAATTAATCTTTTAATTGTGGTTGTAGAACATGTAGAAAACCTTCAATAAAGTTAGTTTCTGTCATAGCCTTTTATTTCTGATCTTTCCTCACTTTTTCAATTAAATTCATATCCTTCTCTCTGTAATGTTTTTTCTGATTTTCTTTCTGGTCATTCTACAATTATAGATAGCTTGTTTAAATATTCTTTAAATTATCTATATGTCCTAATGCTTTTCTTGTTACTATAATCCTCCATAATTATTTATCACTACTTTTCGTTAAAATGGTATTATCTTTGTGTTCATTTATCGTTATCTACATAATACCACTTCTTTTTCTGCTTGATTCCACCATTCATTATTCCTTTCATTTGGAAGGATGTCGCATCCAAAACAAATAACAGATTTGTTTCAGAATAGGGAATCGACTGTTTGAATGATGCTATTATATAGATTTCTATAGCAATCACTATGTTAAATATCAGAAATTACAACAAAATGGATTTTGTTTTCAAATGCGCTCAAATACTATGGTTCCTTGCATCTTTCTATTATAGCATAATCTCTCGCTAAAAACCTCTTAATCATTTATCCTTAAATACGAATTTTGGATGTTGTATTTCATTGATCTTCTTATAGAAATTTAGAAGGATCACATATACTTTATGATTTCTGTACAAGTTCTATGAGGTTGGGTTTTGTTTATGAGGCTCATTCAGAAATTTCCTTCATTTATAATCACAGTTTGTTATGATTCATCAATAGGGAAAAGTCTAGGTAGCCCTTTCTTAAATGGATTTTTTGCCTTAACCACATTGGGGCCGTTTCCCATCATACAACTCTTTTCTTAAAATATGAAATGTTAGAGTATTTTGCGCTTATCAATTCTCCAACTCTTTGTAACTTTGCGAACACTCTCTGCCCTGTTTTATTCACATGTTGCATATGCATTCACCTAATGCTATTTTTGCAACTATCATAGTAATATACTCGGCTACACAATTTTAAAATATGGTGTTCCAAACACTTTCATTTTCATAAAATAAAATGTTTTTAAACGAAGATTAAGGGATATATAAATTAATAAATTTCCCTCAATTTAAATTCAGATTAGTGTTATTTCTAAGTGAAGACAGATTGGATAAGTATATTCTTGTAAAGTTAATTATATAAACATTCCATTATCCTTTTTTGGTCATCAGTGAGTTCTTTACAAATAAGATGCTGTGACTTTGTGATACGACTTATACCTATATCATTGGAAAGTTTACTTGCACGTTAAGTCTTCAATACTTAATAATTGCTTTCTCTTTTTATGATCTTTAACATTACACTTTTACTTGATTATGTAATATGTGATACACATAATACCACACTGAATATGCCAGAGATTTAGTCATTATTTATATGACAAGTCTCTACATCACACTTTTCAGACTGTCTATTGCAATCTATACAATAGTTATGTAATAATAATTAAAAGAGAATTTTTATTTTTGATTGTGGATACCATACATAAATTGTAAAAATTGTAAATCATCTGTGTTAAACAGATCTTATAACGTACAATATATAAATGCCTTTCAAATGCTGAATCGAAGTGCTATAACTACTGCCATTATATTATTCTTATCATTAGTATATTATTTGATTTATTTTATAACTAGAGATAGATAGATAGATATTAATATTATAAATTAATAGAGTAATTTAAAATTATTTATTAATACTTTTTAAATATATATTAATTTCCTAAAGAAAACATATTATTTAATCTTTTAATTTATATTCTAAATTGTTTACTAATATGTCTGTGAAATACATTTAATATTACTAAATTTATATCTAAATTAATAGTGAATAATTAACAGGAAAATTCTCCATATAGGGATGATTGTATCATTAGGTCCATGAGATTTCATACCCGCATATTCTTTAATGGTAATTATCATCTTATTTTTTAGTTCAATACCTATTTCCCAGTTATTAGCTTATATTTAAGACCAATTTTTGATTATTTTCAGATCTTTCCTCACAGTGGAACAAACTTTGCTTGCAACCATAATAAAATTAAATTATTTATTGAAGAAATTAGATGAACGGTTATCTATAAAGTCCGAGTTGAGAGAAATAAAGAAGAAGAATCCAATGTTAGACGAAGACATATTCACAATGACGTCTTATTAAACCTGAAAATGATTGGGGAGAATCAGTCCTCACATGTAAGTGAGCATTTTTAAATTCATTTATCTAATTTTACTTTTTTACTCAGTTAGAGAACAAAGTGATTATAAAGTGCTGGATACCATTACTTTTCTTATTTATTATATTATTATTATTAATTGATTATATTTTATTAATTATTATATAATATATATTATTATTATTGGGTAAAAAGACAAGTAAGAATTAAAATTAAGTTAAATGAATAATTTAATAAAGGCAGTGGAAGCTAATCCGTGATCACAAAAGAGATGCTTATTTTCTTATTATTTGTTATTTATTATGAGCAAGCATGATTAGGTTTATAGGGTGGTAAAATCACTCCAAGATTAAGGAGATGAGGATATATAAGTTGCTAGCATAACAAATGAAAAAAGGCACTATTTTGCCAGGTATAAGATTCTCATTTTAAGATTTAGTTACTATACTATTACAACCTACAAGCAAGCATTGCATCACAACTTAGAAAATATGATAATCGTGAAATATGGATTTATATATTACGTGTTATATATATATATTAATAAATATATTTAAATATTTTATATTTATAATTATTATATATTTTTATAATATTATATATAATATATAATATTATTATATTATATATATATATATATAATATATATATATATATATATATATATACTATAATATATATATTATATATAATATTAGGTATATTAGTATATTATAATTAATTATAATATATATATTTATATTATTAATATATAAGTGTTTCCAGGGTTCAATATTTGCTGTTCCTATTTTACTGCTACTCTTATTTTCCTTCTTATTCTTCTCCTTCTTCATTGATAAATTCATCTTTAACTTATGAAAGAAAATAGTCCCTATATATATATTTATCTACTTTTTTTTCTTTTTAAGCCTAATGTTTATATAAAAATTGAAAGGAAAAATTTAAATAACAGGGTTGATCAGTATTGGAGTTAGATTTTCTCTCTGAATACTCTTTTAATCATAGTTAAGTGATTGAGTCTGGTTAATAGCTCTCCACTGAATTCATTCGCATCTGAAATTGCTGATCGTTAAGATTGTTGGCTATTTCGTATTAACTCTATACAATTACCTTACAGATTTACAGACAACCTTTATCAGGCATCTGATATAGTGCATTATATTCCATCTCTAGATGGCTTAAAAAGCAATTTGAGTTTAATAGAAGTTCCATAAAAAGGTACCCATATTTAGGACTTTTCTTTTAAGAAGTGGAATTTCAATGCTCACATAAATCTTATTATTAAGATTGGAGTGTAAGAGAAAACGGATCGAGCTCATACACTTTATAAAAAAACAAAAAGAAGGATATGACATTGGAATAGAACATTAAAGAGCTGTTTGAAATTTTGAAAAAGAAAGTTTTGAAAGAGAAATCACGAGAAGACAGAAGGGAGAAGCTATCGGGGTCAATGAAATTCCTTCATGGAAAAATAACAACAAACATCAGTAATCTTTATCATATTCCTTGGTTGATGAAGCCAATGTAAGGATTAAAAATGCACTAAGATTAATGACATGAAAGGACTGCAGATAGGGTAGGGTAGACTATATATTTCGCTTGAAGCAGTTGCAAAAAGTTTGATTGAGAGTACCACTGCTTTAGCACGAAATTAAGAAATTAGAGAAAGTAGATTGAAGAAATGAATAGAACTGCTATAGGTCTACTACTAGTGCAATTATCAAGCAAATTAAAAAACTTAAGCCAAAATGATAATAATAATAAAATTATTTTCTTGTGATGAAAAAATATTGTTAGCGTCACATATTTTTTTTCATTTTTATATGTTAGTTAATTCAATTCATTCAAGTTTTTTCAAATTGTTATTTTCATTTCTAGTTTGCTAATGTATTTTAACGTTATTTTTTAAAAGAAATTAAGAAAATTAAAATACTAATACCTCATCCAGGTTCCAGACTGATATTTGTTTAAGCTTACCTAGCAATTGCTTTTTTTCAATTAATAGATACATTTAGAGAGAAAGATTAAATTTTAAGATTGCAAATACATATAAATGTTTAATTTTATTTTTTGTATGAAATTTATTTTGATGTAATATATAAAAAACTCAATCAAAACATTTTTTATGGTAATATTTATATATTTCATTTCCTATTAGTATTAAATTGGAAACAATAAATATTAGAAATTATGATTTAATTTGATACAATAGAGTTTGAAAAAACACATTTCAACTGAAACCTCATCTGGCACATTTGGTTGGGGGTAAAAAACAAAATCATGCCTAGTAAATTGGCTTCATGGTGAATATTGTTGATATATTTTTAACGGTCTAAACTTAGTACATAATTCAAATAATACCAAAAAAACAATTAATATATAACTTGACTATTAAATTTTATGGCTAATAAAACGAGAGCTATATTTTAAAAAAATTTCCTACTTCCTACATTTTCATTTTTGTTCGACTATTTTTTCACTTTTTTTTTTTGACTACCAATAAAGATTTAAATTTCTGTAATTTTATAATTAAATTACTAAAAGCTTTGCTTATTTAAAGTTATAATTATTAATTATAAATATTTAATATATTATATATATTATATATTATTAATTAATTATATATATTATATATATTATATATATATATATTTATATATTTATATATTTATATAATATATTTATATATATATATTCCTATTTAATATAATTAATTTATATAAATATATTTAATATATATAATTATATTATTATTTATATTATTATAATATTTAATATATATATATATTTTTATAATAATATATATATAATAATATATTTTTATTATTATATTTATATATATATATTATATTATATTATATATATATATAATGATTAGGGACGATTAATCATCATCTGCAAAATCAGCATATTTTTTTGTTCAATCAGCATACGGTAATTCAATTTTTATTGCAGATTATTTGCTGTATATTGAACTAAAATATTTATGAATTTTTAGAATAAGGGTAAAACTCACAAATAATAAATAATTATTAATATAATATTTTATTTTATATATATATATATTTAATTATATATATTATTATATATTATTTAATATTATATTTATTATTATATATAATAATATTATATTATATATTAATTATATTTAATATTATAATTATATTATATTATTATATATTATTATATATAAATTTTTATTAATATATAATATTATTAGTATTATTATATAAGTATCCTTCGTAGAAACGCGGTAGGGTTAGGTTCCTGACCCCACGCGTTATATGTGACATCGCATATAACTTTTAACCCCCCTAAAAGAAAATTCATTAAATTAATTAAAAAATTATTTAGCATGAGAACTAATTCAATCAAAAAATGCAGAAGTAATTTTTTATTTAAATTTATAATTGCATAATATTTGCTTATGATATAATGTTATTTACAGAACAGTATATTAAACATATTTTATTGACTGGTTAATTAGTAGGATATTTATTGCATTAATGTTTACATGTATCTATCATATTCATTAGGATTATTGAACCCCAAAAGAAAATAAAATGTATAATAAATGCTTTTATTTTAAAAGTTTAAAGTAATATATATATTTTAATGTAATTTATATTTACCAGTTATTCTGTTGCAATATATAAATAATTATTATAGTTATACAATTTTTAATCATTATCATAATGTTATTTTAATAAATATTAACTTTATTTTTTGTTTTTTTGTTAATATTTAATTTTTTATATTATCTTTTTACCATTCACCCTTGATAATAGAGAACCTGCGTTCTATAAGACTTTTTTTCTCGTTTACGAGAGAATTTTAGACGACTATATATATAAATATAATATATTATATATTTATATTGAATTTTATAAATATAATAATTATATTATAATATTTATATAATATATATAATATTATATATATAGTATATATATATTATTATATATTATTATATTTATAATATTAATATCAAATTTTATTATATAATAAATATTATTTCCTCATTTTGCTTATTTTATAATATAATATTCCTTAATATATTCATATATAAATATATGACATTTGCTCTGTGCTTTTGGTTCGCCCCTATCTGTTCTGTGTTCATGTCCACACTTTCACACTCATCCACCAGACAACATCTTTATCCACATATCATATACACTTATCCACTTATCATGTATTACATACTTATGTCCACACACCCCTCTTCTAGACAACATCTTAGACATCCTTATCCCTTATATCCTAATGTGTGGGGAGAAAAAATTGCCTCACATCGTCTAGTCATTTGTCTTGTAATACGTGTAAGGTGTTATATAGGAACGTGTGTAGTTAGTGTATTATGGCTTGCCCACTACCACAACTTACCTTTTTGCAAAGGAATGCTAATGCATTGCTTGGAGAAGGTCTTGATCACCGTAAACGGCCTTCTATGTTTCGGCGAAAATGAATGAATATTCGTATGGAGTACATGGATGTCAGAGGAACATGGTTTGAGGAGAAGAGAGAGAGATTGGTGAATATAGATAGATAGTAGAAAGATTGGCATTTATTTGATTTGCTCGCTGTAACTAAACACAACAAAGATGGAAGGAAACTGTGAAAATGATGGTGTGGAAAGGAATGAGAAGGGGATAGAAGGATTTGCAATTCTGATGAGTGACTGTTGGTAGAGAGCTATGGTAGATATTTGTGTGTGTGTGTGAATAATAGAATTCTAAAGGTTAAATTTAAGATTTGAAAAGGATTTTCAAAATTGTGTGGTTTGCGAACTATGGTCCATCAGAGTGTAATGTCGAAGAGAGTGAGAATTTTCACTGGATATTATCTGAATGTTGTTTTTGGATGGGTGATTGTTATGATTATATATATTGACCATCTAGATATTTTTTACAGTTTTATACAAAACTTCACAGCAAGTAATAATTCATGCCATATTCAAGGAGGAGGGTGTAGTACTTACTCTCAATTAGTTTATCCTCTAGCGCTTTAAATATGCAGATGAGCACACAGTAACGCAGGCTTTAAAGTAGAAGAGTTAAATTCAAGTTTATTCAGGGAAATACAGAAGATGGAAGAGAATACACAGAACAGAGGTGAGTGGGAAAAAGACATTGGAAAAGCACCTCAAGCGAACTAGGCTCTAGGATGTTACCAGTTTTCAACACAAATCGTTGTGCAGATAACGAGGGCGACGTAAAGTTCGGTTGGTATCATACGAGTGATTAATTCCTCAATGTCATTCTTTCTTATGCCGCTTGCGGTACCTATAGGTAGAGATAAAGCGCCAACACCTCATCGCAAAGGATAGAGGGTCAAGTGAAATGAAAGTACAGAATAGTTTATAAGCCTTTTGGGCATTTGCTCGACCGTCTCCAAAGCAAGGGTGAAACCAAGAGCCCCCCCCCCCCCATAGATTATGAGAATTTTCAGACTCACATCATGAGCGGAATAGTAGAAGCCCTATGTTAATAGCTGGAGCCAACTGAAGAAGAGGAAGTTCAATTCTACGCAGTTCATAACAGAACTTAACTCAGTTTCTTTGTGGCTCTTTATGCCCCTAAATGCATCCGTTGTGAATGTGAGGTTTTCTAAACATTTTTGTTTTATGTTAAGCCAAGGATGTTTTTATTGCACCAACAGAGAGAGATATGAGAACCGTAAAATAGAGATGGAAGATTAGAAGGTTTTTGGTAGGAGGTTAGATTTAATGTAGAAGTATTGGGATTTTTTTAAAATTAATTGCGAATTTCTGCAAAGGTTGAGACGTATTGACCCCCAATTGTTTCCGGAAATTTACTAATCCAGATCTAAGCTGAGAATAGAAATCAGAAAGATTAAGACGAGAGGCAATTCTTAAAGTAATTGAAAGAGGAAGCAGATAAATTGAAAATTATGAATAGTTTGTGAAGAAATGAAGGGTAGATGATACATTGCAATATGTTAGATGGATTAGAGTTAGTAGTGTGCATGGGGAGAAAGATATTAATGAAAAGTACGGGATTATAAGTAAGGTATGTATAAGACAGAACCCTGTAGGTAATCACCACTATTTGACAGAAATAAGTAGTCGCCACATTCATACAACGCCGACATTTCCTTGACGATTTGATAAGAAAGCTAGACTAATAAGTAAGCAACAGAGAAAGGAGGATAAACCAAAGTGAGGTGAGCTTGTATAGAGCGTTGAAGCGTGCCATACTAAGTACAACTTTTATGACTAATTGGATCTGTCGAGCGCCAACCACGCACAAGTCTCTACCTGATAAGTATCTATAAAGCGAAAAACCTATAATCAGTTAGATAGGAAAGTATTATTGACAGAAGACCTCGAGCGCCGAAAACCGTACTTGGCGATCAGAATGAGTTTTCCAGATGATCTAAGAAGTGAAGAGTTGAGAGGGTTATCAAGTATCTTAGATAGACATACAAGTGAGAAATGCTATAGGGCGGATAGTTATGAATTTTATCAGAGCTCGGCTTTTCTCCTTTTTTCAGAATTAGGTTAGACATGAATGCGAGCTTCCAACAATTACTAGGGAAATAGATGCTAGTATTGAATTATCATAGATAGAGTTAATAGTTGAACGGGGTGGGTAGTATAGCAACTGGTAAGGCACACTTTCATTTAAAACTTCGGGGAGGAATTGCATTCACACATAGTTCCTACTATCGTCCTTCCTAACATTCAATAGAATTTCAGTAGAGGCCATGCACCCGAATCACTATTGTAATTACATGCATAAAGGCATTAATTACATCCTAAGAGAGATAGTAAGGTAAAGAGAGTTAAAAGTAGGAAGCGAATCGTCCATAGTATCATCCTCGGTTTCTGAGAGGAAGGGTAAATACTTCGGTTGGGTTGTATCAACTATTGGACAAGGGAGGCGAGGAAGAGCTATGAATGGAGATCTGCTGAAAAGATCTCTTGGAGTTAAACGCTTGGAGAGGTTAGGAACGCTGTAAGTATGATGGAGCGAGCAGACAAGAGGGGGACATGGTATTTAGGACGAGCATCAAGTGTGGACGGTGCCTTGGGCGAAAATGCTGTAAGTATAAAAGGATCAGAGGATTAGAACAGACTGATGAGTATTGATCAATCGTATGATAACGTGAACGAGAGAGTGACCAAGGGTGGACAGCAGGGTCGAGGAGATAACAGCGTGTCATATCTGTGACCGTATGGGTAACGTAACCAGACATACCACCTTTATGAGGTTAGGGATAAGTTATGGTGTACGCTAGTTAACCTCGTGATACTAGATGGTTAGGTTTATATTATTTGCGTTGATATTCCTATTGATTCTGTTAAGGAGTAGGTCAAAACATACAGGGAAAGAGAGTAGAATGGTTCCTAGGGGCGTGCTTGTATTTTGGTGGTTCTGTCTACACTTTGAGTTCCGATCAGTTGGTGGTATGACCGTACTTGGTTTCCCTGATTTCTGGAATTGGAACTGACAGAGTGACGGCCCATCGAGAGACGGAGAAGGAGACAGATTTAACTTGCTTCCCGGGGGACCTTTGTGCGACCTGATTGTATCATTGGTAAGTTGACGTGGATGGATATAACTAGCGCGGAGATTGGTTCTTTTGTGTTTAGTAGCTTACTATACATACTATCTATAGTGTATAGAGAGATATTTAGAGGAGGCTTCCATCATATGCAGGTAGCGTCGTGGTTGAGGTAGGGGCACGGCCTAAGTGGTGAGAACAACATAACCGTATAACCTAAGATGAATGAAAGGCTTAAGCCTAGGTTATAATATATTGGTTTCCAAAGTTCTAGAATGGATGTGACATAAACTGAAATTTCTAGTTGTGTAGGAAATTTTCGGGATCCCGCAGGTTTGTGGCCAGAATCTTCTTATTTTAAACGGTTTAGTTAGTTAATTCCGAGAATCCTATGTAATGTTATTGCTCGAACGATTGTAAACACTATAATTGCAGAGATGGGGAGTTCGAGGGATTGAAACTTGAACTCGCCAGAGGCAACACAACGAAGAGTTGGTATCCAGAAGGATTGAAATACTCCTAAGTCACAGTGATTGTCGACTATAACGGGGTCAGGTGAAAGGGATTTTTTTTGAGAATGTCCCGACTATTTGCGAAATCGTCGGTGATTGATCTCAGGCAGTCGTGTATATCATGTCCAAGGCAATAAGAGTGTAAGAATGCGGAACTTCCTGAAGATTCAAAAAATTCTCCACATAAGAGGTAGAGATACCTTGTGTGTAATCGTGCGGATGCGAGATAGATAACGGGGGTCTAAGTTTGGTATTGTAATCACAGCTTGTGCGGATTATATGCCGCAGGGAGTGAAGGTGAGGGAGTAGAATAGCATGGACGTTAGCATAGGAATTGGGTAACGCCTAACTATCTTCGCATGTATGGATCACAGTCGTGATAGCATCGCGTTTGAGATCACGGGATTAACATGGAGTCGGTGGAATTCTTGGTGATGATTGACAGTGGGCTATCGCATCAGTTGAATTTATTTTAAAAATGAATTTCTTAACTTGATAAATAGTCAGTTGACCCATTATAACCCAACAGGGGTCGTTTTATCACCGAGAATCTTGGGAAGATAAAGCCAGAGAGAGTTAATTGTTTTATTTGAAAATGATTGGCCAGAGTGGACCTGGTCTGTTATTAGCGAATCATGTCTGCGGTATCATGTGAGTATAGTTCAAGTGAGTGTCAGTATTAAAAGATAAATAGAGGTATTTGGCAGTTGGAAGAGGGTCGTCAGTGGAAGTGGCAGATAATATTTAGAACAAGGGAAACTTCTCTCGACTAGGGTGTACAACTGTAGTATAGCAAGAGTTATTTTTTCGATGGATTGGAGGTATATTTTTGCAAAGGACTATGGACCGTAAATTTCTGTGATGTCTGGCATCGTGGACTCTGATGTAACTTTTGAAGTCGTGGGCCAGGAACATTATATTTAGATAACTAAACCTGTTAAGTAAATTGTAGAGTTATACGGTTTGGCGCAGTCTGGAGTTTTATAAATGCAATCATCGAATTGACAGTTGGATAATACGAGGAGGTGAGCTGGGTAGTGAAATTTGGGGCATTGGAGAAGCACGGGGTGTCCAAGGATAGAAATTGGTTTACTCAGTCTAGAGAGCTGAGGAGATTGGAATTGACCTTGGATGAGGGATTGACCACTGGTGATCGGGACCAAATTTACCAGCTGCTGTTGAAACATAGAACCGCCCTTAGTGTCGGGGATTTCGAGGTGAGACGCGCTGCTTTGACGTCTCACTGTATCGAATTGTACGAAACGACACCTATTTGGCAGCGTCCGCTGGGATTTCCGGCCCCTGTGGCTGACGAGATTGAGCGTCAGTGTGAGGAGTTGTGCTTGTTGGACATTATCGAGCCGAGCACTTCGCCGTGGAGTTCGCCCGTGGTTCCCGTGAAAAAGAAAGATGATACAATACGGATGTGTATCGATTATCGTCGGCTAAACGCCCTCACGAAGCCAGATAGGTTCCCTATGCCGAACTTGAGCGATACAGTGTTTAGCCTTCACGGGATGCGTTATTTTACATCGCTGGACTTGGTAAAGGATTCCATCAGATGCCAATTGATAATAATAGTCGGGAATGCACCGCCTTTTCTACCACTAGAGGGCATTACCAGTTCAAGGCGCTGAGTTTCAGTCTAAGGAATACCCCTGCAGCTTTCCAGCGTGAGGTCCAGGCATTGTTGAGTGGTCTTCCCCAGGGTAGGATCGTCATTTATATCGATGACATACTGATCACGGAACGCGATTTTAGATCCCACTTGACTCTCTTGGACAAGGTGTTGAAAAAATTGGGAGAGGCTGGTGTCAAGTTGAAGCCCAGCAAGTGCCACTGGTTCAGGAGCGAGGTCCCTTACCTTGGGGTTAACGGATTGAAGAAGGACCCTCAGTACACGCAGAAGGTTTTGGCATCCCCAAGGCCCGAGACTGTGGGGCAGATTCGCGAATTTTTGGGTTTGGTTAATTTCCAACGTAAGTTTTATACCACAGTGTTCCGCGATATCGGCCCCGTTGTCCGCTATGACTGGGAGTAAGGGGAGCCTGCGGGTTGAATGGACCAAGGAAATGGAAACTTCTTTTCAGAAATTGAAGAAGATGGCGTGTGATGTGAGCTTGGCTTTTCCGGATTACTCCCCAGGAGCTGAGAAACTTGAGTTGTCTGTGGATGCTTCGGGCACGGGCGCGGGGGCTTACCTTATTCAGAGGCAGCAAGGGGAGGAGCGGTTGATAGCGTTTTCGTCTATGACCTTTTCGACGGCGCAGAGGGGTTATTCTACCATCGAACGTGAGTTGGCTGGACTGCGATGGGGGGTCAAGAACTTGATAGCATTCTTATATGGTCGCCAGTTTATCCTCTTTACCGACTAGAACTGCGTATAATGATTTTCCCTTTTTAAAAAGTGTCGTAATAATTTTAAATACTAAGAATGGTTAAGTATGAAGATCTAGTGCGCTGATCACGAAAAAACTTGTTCTCTCCTGTTTGATAAAATGATCATATGTCTTTCATATTAAATTGATGTCCTGAACGACGCGGCCGATGTTTCATCCTACAAGTTGTTCAATTAACAAAATTATAGTCGAGAGGTTTCTGTTGCAACTTCCCAAAGGTTTGAAAATGTTTCATCATCGATGTTTGGGCGAAAATCTATCAAAAGCATCACAGTTTTAAATAGATAGAGAAGTTGCGGGAGTTGTTTTCGCTAATGATGAAGCCTATAATGTATTACATAGTAAACAAGTGAGGTGAAAATATAAAAAAGTTGATAATTATAACAAACTTAAGATATCTATTGAATCTATTACCACCGTTATTATCACTATTCCAATAGATCTTGTGTTTTTGAAAAATTCAATATCTTTGATCCATCTCAAAATTGCTTGAAAGTGATTTTGCTTTAAAACTTTTAAATTCGTTAGATTCCATCGTAACTTTAAAGCCAACATCTTAACACATTCCTGTATTACTTTGATCCGATGTTTCCTCTGAAAATTTTTTCCAATTTTTTTCTATAAAATAATCATCTCGCCAGCCCTCGGTTATTAAATAGGCGCCAGTGTCTTCACTGTGTCTAAAAAGTTTTTAATCGTTTCTGTACTCCTTCATCGCGAATCGCTGAACCATGGTACAAAAAATCATACAATTGCGCTAATACTTTCAAACAGTCTTCGACTCACCTCTATAGCTCACCTTTTCTTCACTTACTACTGCATCATCAATCGTGCCACTCAGATTGATTACCATTTCAACCGTATTATTGCCTTTGCTACAAAAGCTATCATTTTGTGCTCTTAACAGCCACCAAGCACTAAAAAATCTCAACAAACCCAAATAGTTTTAACCCTTTCTTAACTATCGATATACTACAAATTGATTTTATTATTATGGTATTTTTTTTATTCTTAAAAACTAAAATTAAGAGACTTAAGCCATGAAAAATATTTTGGTAGTTCAAATAATTTCGGGGGGTTCAGACCCCATGACCCCCCCCCCCCCCCGCAACAGCCTTGCCCATATGTTTATTAATAATAAATTACTTAATTTAAATTTGGAATTACTAAGTAAACACATTATATTTGTTACCCCATATATCTTTAAAATCTTTAAATCATAGTAAAAGATATTAAGATTTATCTATCATTTAAATCACATTAAATAATATTTTAATTTTATAAAGTTATTCAGCTTTAAAATATTAAACTTTATGTTTTAATAGGTTGCTAAGTGAATTTCTTCTTGAACCAAGTTTTTCTAAAAATGTCCAAAAAGTATTTACGAGTGCTACCGCACTTAAAAAACTAATTATATATATATGTATATTATTTAATCATTTACTTGGACAAAGTTGTTTTAGAGGGTAACCAGCCTTTAGTTCCCAATCAAGAGACAGTGTTGCTGCTTATGCTAATCTCACAGGAAGCAAGAGCCCCGACTGCAGTTTGAATTTCCCGGGAAGTAATTGTGGATCTCTTGTAGCGAGCTAAGTGGGAAGCCTCATCACCAATTCTCTCGAAGTTGTCATTAACGAAAGAATTCATAATGGACATTGCCTTTGAAGAGACTCCTGTATCAGAATGAACCTACTTCAGTCCTTTGTAGATGTAAATGCTGTAACTTTCCTTCCCCCGAATCTTCTTTTCGTTCTTGTCTCCTTTGAATAGACTCTGGTCTATTACGCTGCCCATATATATATATTTTATATTATATATATAATATATATTATAATATATAATAATTATATATAAGTACTATATATATATATTATGATAATATATAATATAATAAGTACTTTATTTATATATTCATAGTATATATATTATATATTATATATATAATATAAATAATATGTATTATATTATAATATATAATATTAGTATAAATATATATACAGTATATATATAAATTATATACTATATATTATATAAATATAATGCGTACTATATATGTATATATAATACTATATTACTTATAAATAAAGTAAATATATAGTATATATTATATATAAGAATATCTAAATAAATAGTATTAATATAGTAAAGAATTATATGCCTTGATCTAGATATATATAAATTGATAACAGTAAATATTGTAATATATCAGTATAAGCACTATGTTAATACGGTAGTTCATCATAAGTATAAGATCACTACGATTGAGAAACTATATAATTATAGTATAGTAGAGTAAATATTATAAGCATACTAATATATATTATTCATAATATTATATATCCAGTATAATCAAGTATATTTGACATAATCTTGGAAAAACCAGGTCTAAACGAAGAGCGAGAATAAGTGATAAAATATGACCGCGAAAGATCATGGTGTTGGTCCTATAGTATAGTAGAGCAATTGACATGTATTTATATATGCATATATCATCTGTACTAAATATTATTAAAAAAAAACAAAGGTTAAATATTATATTAATAGAATTAGTACTATAGATACTGGTATAATATTTTCCTATGATATTATTTAGAGTGAACGAGGTTATACTCTATGATATGTGTTATATATTAGCATAAGAATATATACTTTGCATATATAAAGATAGGTAAGGAGGGTAGCATAATTAAGCAAGATACTAAGTTATGGAGTATCACATTATTACGGTCATACTTACTTAAACTATCTGCAGAAATTTAAGTGCAAAGATCCTTATGCTATGCGACATTTCCCCATATGATACTATCATCGTGAAATTGTGAAAAAAGTAAAAATAGTAGAGCCGAAGATTACATAACCCAGTAAAGACATGCGTTAGATCGGAAAAGCCCTGCTGGATGGGGTGAATGAAAAAACTCTGACCTATTAAAAGAGTACATATTATATTAAATATTCAAATCGATGCAACAACCATCAGCAGTTTCCCAAATCATGACCTAGAAGAAGAACTTCTCGCACGGGATCTCATTAATTAACTTGAGACTGTGCGATTATGCGTGATGTCAATAGCATGTGATTGGATACACATAGTATAAGTAAGAAGAACGTCAGCAAATTAATTAACATAACATGATGTGCCCGTTATAGCTTATAAGAGAGTCATAGGTCAACAGAAAGATTTGGATGTTTTGGGAGGAAAGGTTCAACTTTAATTAGAGCGGATAGAATCTTTATAAGGTCCTCGATAGCAATCTTCAATAACACTGGAGCGACAAAATTTGACGTTTGTCTGTTAAATTGAGTAAAATGGTGTTTCTTTATAGAGTTTTGGTGCGTTGTTCGAATTTGCATCACCATCACTGTTGTAACATCAGTTATTTGTTTGTAATCAAATTAAAAAAATTCGAAATATATGTGTATAATGACGAGAATCAACTTTATTTAAATCTCTACTCACCTATATACTTCGTGAAATTTAAAATGTAACGGATTTGAAGGATCTTCTACTGTTTTTGCTGTGAGGAACATCACTTTCTATATGTCCCAAGCAGTAGTCTGCAAACAGCATTCTGGATTCCCAATTCCTGATAACGTTTTTTCGGATAGTTGAAAAATCCTTAGGTGGAAATATGTGGCAAATGATGCTCATAGCTTATAGCGCCTAGATTGCAGTTAGAAAAAAGTTGATGTAAATAAGGAAAAATCTATTTTTTCATAGTACATCCCACTGCTTTATAATTTCGAAGGATTCGGAAACAAGTTTCCTTCATAGTGTGCTCGCCTTAACATATTGCCTAGAAACACCACCTGTTATAAAACCTTTTTAAAAGATTCCCATGCTGCTATCTCCTTGTTACTTAGCACGCTTCAGACTGATGGTTCATGAGCTCCCTTATTGGCCTACAAATAATCTCATCCTTTTATTTTTAAGCCCATCACAATCTAGGGAACTTTTTATTTACGTATATGAACCCTGGACCACTTGTATCCATACGCTTTCTACAAATTTCATTAACCCGAGCTTGATGTGCAAAGGAGGAAGATATACCATGTCTTTAGATTTAAAGAGATTTCATTTTTATTTCCAGGACTTAGATTTTCTTTAAAGACCTAATTGCTCTCTTGCAAAATTATTTTGCGATCTCTGCTTACTACCTACTTCGCAAATAGAAACAACAAAATTTAGTATATTCCTTGTATAAATAGAAGATAATATGTGTCAATAACTTTAAATCGCCGCATATATTCCAAGAAAGCTGTTCGTATCGTATTTTCGATAACAAACATTTTCATGTTGTTGTAGGTCTCTTTCATATGGGCTCCATTAAATTAGAGTCGAAGTTTTCACCTATTTCCACTATCGGAAACCAGACTTGCTTTAAACATGAGTTTATGAAGAATCTATAACAATCTCCATTCCTAGGGACATGACAGTCTCCTAATTCTTTCATTAATGAATCAACACATCAGTACAATACCCTAAATTGCCGTCTACCGAGAACAAACGTCGGAATTCTTCTTCTGGTCGCAGATAAGAGGGAATGTAGTTCCCTCTCTAAGAGATTCCAAACTCCTTTATTTTAGATGACAATATTCTTTCTTCCTTCTTTTGCCCAAATCATAGATCGCGAACTAGATCATTGAGTTCATGCGCTTAATTCTATGTGGTCTTGTTGTACATCCAATCCATAATAAAACTCAATAGTATTTGCCCACGTAATTGTAAAATCTTCTTTTACGACTATTTAAAACGAAGCTTATTTTTAAAGCCGCAGCCAGGATAGGCTTAAGCGTCTTCTTCTTGCGTTGAGAATCATCTAATACGCCGAAGGTAGGTTTGGATATTTCATGGTCTTCTTGGTCTTGATTTTAACAAAAGGAAGATTTTCGATAATTGCAACAAAACATGCCATTGTTGTGATCCCCTTGGATTCCTGTCCCATATTTATTACCCATTGGGAATGTTACAATT
>JABUQX010012459.1:0-7500 GCA_015478945.1 Trachelipus rathkii
TACTTATACTATATATTTATAATATATTATATATATATAATAAATATTAATATATATATAATATACTATTATTTATATTAATATATTAATATTATATAATATATTATTAATAATATATAATATTATTAATTAATATATATTAATATATATATATATTATAATACTTAATAATATATATTATTATATAATATTATATAATTATACATATTAATTAAATTATGATAAGAATATTACGTATATATACAGATATTATTATTAATTATATTTATAAATAATAGAAATAAATATTTAATATATAGTTATATGTTTATATAATATATTATTATATGAATATATTTATTAGATATATATATCTTATCTAATAAGTATATTAATTAAATATATTAAGGATATTATTATATATATATAGTATATTATATATCATCAATATGATACTGTTGAATTTATTTAGTAGATAATATTATTAGTCAAGTATTTTATTCATATATTAATATAATTAATTATATATATATTATATTGATATATAATATTATTATATATAATGATATAATTATATATTATAATATATTATTTATAATTAAATATATGTTAGATGGTTAACAGATACATAAGAAAGATAAAGAAGGGTAGCAGTGAAGACCCCTATTGAGCAAAAGATATTGGTAGGAGGTGATGAAGAAAAGATACAAAAGGGTGGACCTGAAAGAAGGTGAAATGGAGTGCAATTAAAAGAGGAACAGGTATTCTGATTAGAAGACAGGTGGCTTGAAATATGTAAATTAAATTATGTATACATAAACATGCTATACAATTTGATGGCGAAGGACAAGAAATGAATATGCGTAAGAGAGTGAAAAGAAGAGTTAATACTAGAAGAGGCTGCTAAGAGAGATGGAGCGGAATGAAACTGATAAATGGAAGATGGGAGGCCAGATAAAGTTAGAAAGAGTATTATTTTAGATCTTAGCAAAAAACATATTAGCAGAGAATTAGCGAATAGAGGAAGTTGGTACAAGTCGTCCAAGATAAGCAAGGAGGTAATTAGACTTATGTTTAGGACCGTTCAGTAAAGAACTATATACACAAACAGGCAGATGGATTTACGGATAATATTTATAGCACTTATCAGTGAACTTTTAGCACTTATATAAATGTGAAATGAACAGGGGGTAGGAGGAGGGTAAGAAGTAGATTACTGGTTAAGATGTTGGGGTAGGAAATGGTAGAGAATGGGTGGGAGATACTATGGAAGAATTAGAGTGGCATCTGAAGCGTTATGATTAGATCGGTAAGGCCAGCGGGTGTAAGGATGGATATTCCAAATAGGAAAGTGAAAGTAGCGCAGAAGATGGGGATAAAGTCATATTATAATATTAGTGCAAAATTATATTTAGTATAATTAGGATGAAAAGTATGAAGAATTAACAAGGAGCACTATAATAAATTTATAACTACAGGGTAATTTCCTTGATTAAATCACACATTACTTGGATAAAACATATGAAGAGTAAGTTTTAGAGAAAATATAGGGTATTAGAAATTAATATTATTAATTAGGATTAAATAGTCACTTGGGCTGGGGGAATGAAGATTTAAGTAACGGATATAAGAAAAGTTAACGTAAGTAACTCAACGACGGATCTCTTGATTCGTTCTGAAGATATTAATGTTTTATATATAAAGGTATGGGTAGTAAATTTATAACAAAAGCGAGTCATTATATTCTTTCAATAGATCTGAATAGAAGCTTTCGATTAGTGCCTAGAGAGAGAGACTGTGGAGAGTGTTGGCGGAAGAATATGCGTGGGTAGAAAGTTGTGCAGCTTTGAGTTACTTCTGAGAGATGTATTATGTTCAGGAATATTATATAGTAAATGTAATTAGTAAGAATTCAATGAATTTGAGTTAAATAAAGTGAATGGTAATCGATAGTGTATAGAACAGGGGTTTTAACACGGAGAGCGTGTTGTGCTACCAAATTTTTGTATTGCAATCGTTATATGTTTGATATGTTAGTTTAGAGTGGAATTCTGGTGTGGAAATTTGCGGTAAGATTTGGAAGGTGTTAATTTTTGGCTTATATGCGGATGACTTGGCGTATGCTGGATATGCGCGAAGAGGGGGAGCTGTATTAGAGTTATATTAGGTAGTGAATACAGTTTTGCATATCAAGGTTGAGTAAAGGCCGGCGTTGAATATTATCAAATTCAACATTGAAACAGGACGGAGATCCATGGTATTTGAGTGAGTTAAGAGAAAGAATAGAGGAGAGAGAGTTGAGAATAAAGGTGGGTGGTGGAGACTGAGATAAAGATGGTGGAACAATAGTAAGTATTTGGGGTGGAGTTTTATAGTAAGAGAGGGGAGAAAATGTACAAATAGTATCATTCAAGTAGTAGTAATTAGCTCAGTATGGGGAGCAAGTTGAAGCAGGGCAGTGTATCTACCATATGAATGAATTACGACAATGAGTTGTGGATTGGTATAATTATACGTAATATATTTTATGAAGGATGTGTTTAACACTTCACGATATTTACTATAATCTGGAGCAGTATGTAAGCATTGAGTTATACGATTACACACAAGAGAGGATAGTTAGAATAATTACAAGTCGGCGGGAGATAGTAGTTTTTGAGAGCGATAAACTTAGGGAAACGACCTAGTAATTTAAAAAAACAGACATTGATAAACGAAAGAATTATATAAGGATTATAGGAGGTTGTTGAGTGAGGGATATTTTATATTTGAATAAGTAATTGGAATGTCAAGGCACAGTTATTTGATTAGGTGTTTGAGGTAGACATCTGAGATATTAATGCAAGAAGTTTGGAAGAGTGGCCAAGAAGAGTATGTTTAGAAGTGGTGATTTGCATGTTGAATTAGATAATAAGAGACGCTAAGAGGATTTATAATAATATTAAATATATTATATATTATTAAAAAGATTTATAGAATAGAAGATGTAGGGAAAGCTCGTTGGAGGACTCATTGAGAAGACATTAGTTAGATTGTTACCGTATCGATGACAGAGTAAGACTTAAGAATTGAGGATTAAGTTATGGATTTAGTTTATTGGGAAAAGTTATAAGAGGAAGATTATATCAGTAAGAAGTTTAGCTAGCCAGCGTTATACAGAGTTCTTAGACCCTTACTGAGAGGCTGTTATTTAGTTAAAAAAAATTAATTATCATATTTATATATTATATATATATATTAATATTAATATTATATATTATTATTATATAAATATATTAATTATAATATTAAATTATATTATATATATTATATAATATATATTATTTATTAATATTATATATTATAATATTAATATCTAATTTTATATTAATAATATTTACTATTAATATTTATATATATATAAATATTAATTAATAATAATTATAATACTATATTTATTATATATATATACTATATATATATATAATATATTTATAGTTTTACACCCTATTATATATTATATTATATATATTATATATATATTATATATATATTTATAATATATATATGATATATATATCATATTATATATATTATAATTTATAATAAATATTACTATTATGATATTATTATATATATATTATATTATTATTTATATAATATATATATTATATTATATTAATTATACTATATATTTATATATTATATATAAATATATAATTAATTAATAATATATTATATATATATAGTATATATATATATAATATAATAATATATATTATATATATATATATTATAATTAATTATAATATTATATATATATTATTATATATATATTAATATTTATATTAATTAATATATATATATATTTATTTATTAATATTAATACTATATTAATTATAATAATATATATTATATTATAATATATATAAATTTTGTAGAGGGAACATATATATACAATATCAACACTGTATTTCTATATATATTGATATTATATATATAGTACTATATAAACTGCCTAAAAGATTGAAAGACTTTGAGTTAGATTAATTATTAACCAAATGATAAGTTAATATCAGTATCAATATTAATATCAATAAAATTAGATAGTAAATCCATATATATAAATATAATATCAGTATTATCAAGTTATTTAACTAAGGATTATACTACTCAAATATAGTATAAATCGTACCAAATTGATAACTAATACCTCACTGACCTACTCAGCTAGGACGACGTATGGAACTATTTATATCTGGACCTCACCTCCCTCACTCACCTTGGTCCCATAGTATAATAGCTTACATGTTAAAATATAACAAAAAAAAACATAACATTGAATAAATAAAATTCCAAATAAATAACTAAAAGATATGTGAGGCACCTATACTTTAGACATACTTCCTCTTAATTGATATATTTACTACATACGTTTGAATACGTATGAGTGGCAATATCCACGAGTAAGTATTCGGTATATACTGGAATTTTATATTTACGTATATAATTTCATGTATTCATTATAATATAATCACATTCTAAATATATATTCCATAATTATATATAATAATTAATAATATATATATTGTATTATATTATATATATAATGATAATAATAATTATTAAATATATTAAATTATTATTTAATTATAATTATATTATATTATTTATATATTATATATTAAATATATATATATATATTAAATTAGTATATATAATTTATATTATTATATTGATAACATTATAGCCATGCTGCGTGATGCAGAACTGATATATCGTAAATGCTTCGTATTATTAATTATGATTAATAGGGTTTATAGTTAATGTAGGTTATCGGTAGTAGTATATATAAGGTAGGTATAGGTCTACCCTATTAATTTTTACATATACTTTTCAAAGTGAGTCACAAACACCTTCAAATTACAATCACGCAATGCATTACCACTATTTACGCATTATTCCGTGCATGCATGATTCGTAATGATCTGGCAGCATTCAACAGCATTAATAAATAGCCATTATAATTATATTATATACTTACGTGCAATTTCTTTAAGAATCCGCATTACTGCATCCGTGCAATTATATTATTACCGCAAACAGTCAAATGTTTTGACATCCGGTCCATCACTTTAATAAAATATAATATATTATATTATTATATATATATAATATTAGTATTAATATATAATATTATTATATATAATATATATAATATTATAATATATTATATAAATTATAATTAATAATATATTATATAATATATATAATATTAAATATTAATTTAATATATATATTATATTATTTATAATATTCTGGACAATCATGCTTGAAGTAAGGATTATGTTTTATTGAATGTCCATTGATGCACACTTTATCTATTTGTATAATATTAAAATTTGACTTGACTATGAGACGCGGACGTGTAGTTGAGTGACGAAAGAAACTAACAACGAACTACCAAGTCATTGCTGTTGAAATATTCATAATGGATAATTGATAGTTATTTATTATTTGTATATGCGCTTAGGTAAGGGTCCATAGATTACCTGAAAAATATAAACAGTTGACGAATAGAACGGAGATTAATTTTACCGCATTAGTATGAGGCACGTGGTTAAGAACAATATTATTAATGTGCCAGATTCACCCATAGGTTTTGACACAGCTGGCACCGATATCTCGGGGACTTATGGATCAAGCAGTTTGAATTACAGCCTCTTCTAAGCAGCAGTTAGTTCAGACTCACTAAATATATAGGAGTATAATATTTACTAATAGAAAGATAGTGATGGATTATTATGTTATTCAGAACTGAGTGGAACTGAAATATAACTAAAATTTTAATTCAAAAGTTAAATGTGGGAAATGTTGTATTTACATTAGTGATATTTGATTAGCTATTAATGACAGAGGTGATTAATTTATGCAGTTAGATATTAGGTTAAAAAGTGACTATATAAATATCAATCACTTCACTAGGAGCGCCTTAATATAATGTAGCCTACTATAATTCATTATAAGTAAAACTTCATGTGTCTGGTCAAAATTGGTATGTCTCTGAAATTCACGATGCAAGAAGAGCTAAAAACTCACGAAATTAGCCTGTGCGAGAAATTGCGAGTAGTTATATGATTACTCATTAAGAAGGAAGTAATCTAGCTAGAAGTGGAACAGAGTTGAAAGTGAAGCTATAAGAGAAGAGCTCGGAGTCCTGACCCAATTAAAATGGAAATGTATTTTTAGGAATTTAAGAAAGCCAGTACTTGAAGATGGTTCGTAATATAGAGTAAGTCATCGTTAGTTGCATAAATGAATTGGAGGACTTTATTTGATAACTTATTATTATCCTTACAACCGTATATAGAGACTACTATTTATAAAAATGTTAGAGTATTAAGACCTATATCGGTAATCGCAAGACAAATTATATAATTATTATTATAATAGTAGGACTTATAATATCAACGAAATTACTGTTTACGGATTAGGTTAATCGCTTAGTGGCAAGAATAAAGCACTGATCATATTAATTCATGAGTCGGGACCAAATATCTACGTTAATAATAAACGAATGGAGAATAGGTGGATCATTAGAGAACGGCATTCTACTTAAGTTTAGAAGACTCGGTCAACTGTTTCTGCATAGAGAGATTTATTGCTAAGTGTGAAGAATTAGTAGCATTTACACTTGACAGGATCTACTACTGTAAAAGATGGATGGTGGAGAAAGGTGAGGAATATATATATATGTATATTATATATATATAATATATATATTTATACTATATATTTATGTTGATAAATTGTATATACCAAATATATACAATAACAATATAATAGAAAAATATATATAACATACTAATATATTATATATAATTAATATATATATATATATATATATTATATATTAGTATATTATATATCTATTATATTTTTCCATAATTTTAAATTTAAATCAAACTGCTATATCTTATCGATATAACTATATAAATAAATATATAATATATAAACATATATAATATCTATAAATTATTTATAAAATTTAATTTATTATTTTATTTTTAATAAATTACTGAAATCAATTATGATACTAGATAAAAATAGTAGTATGTCACAACAATTGATATTTATAAATCAAAAAGCTTATGCTTTAATATTTATATAAATTAAGTAACTTATATACAGGATTCGTGTCAAAGTTTTTCCTTTGGATATCCACCTGACTTCCTTATTATTGAAATTTTGATAAAGTGAACTGTCAAATAATTAATCAGTAAGTATAAATAGGTAATATGAGGTGATATGATTTTTACATTTCCACTTGTAAACTAGTATATTCTAAGTAGTTAACCTTATTAATGAAATCAGGTGAATTACCATACTCATTTATAATTGATATTATATTGTTATAATATGGTTAATATATATATATTATAGGTATAATATTACCTCTTAGAAAGAGCCAGAAATAAGCTATCCAAGCTTCAAAACTACAAAAAGAAATACCACAATCACTCAGTTAACTATTAACTGATA
>JABUQX010012459.1:17500-57500 GCA_015478945.1 Trachelipus rathkii
TGGACATATACATTACAGTAACAGAAAATGTTGCTTTCTCTACCGAGATATTTACAAAGGAATAGAGTTGTTACACTTGGTCTATGAAAACTTGTTTCAGTTAATTTCAAACAATTTTTTTAAAAAAAAATTCCGGTCTATAATAAAATTTTGGGCTCCACAAAAAAACAATTTTTTTTTTTAAGACTTTTATTCAAGGTTAAAATTTTGAGATCATTTAAAATCGATGAATACGATTAGATGTTTTTTCATGAAAACATCTTTGAAACATTTTAAGTAAACATTTCTCCTCTTCAATAACTCTGGAATAAATTTCTTTACTTAAGTGACAAAACCTAAGATCTTTTCTTTTAGGATCTCCTGGAACGGACATAGACAGTAAAAATGATCTCATCCCTTGTTATAATTCCATAGAAGTTGATTATACCCACCAACCAAAGAATTCATCTGTCTAAGGTTATTTCTGATATACCATAGCAGCCTTTGAGTAACTTCCCATACGACGACACATTCATATGATAAGGATTAGGCGGATAATGAGGACCACTATCGCCCACATACACAAATGGCAATCTAAGAATCCAGTACGCGGAAGCAGAAAGTTTAATTGTAGGGGAGATCAAAGGTTGGGGAATGAATTTAGGACAAGGATCTGGAGATGGTTGTACTTGTGGATTCAAAGTCACATGAACAGGAGCTTTCGGTGTCACAACGTGAATCCGCATTAACTGGCCATTTACAATTGAATTTCTTCGACTGTAAAGAAAATATAATTTTTACTTTAAATATCTAACCATGTAAAGTCTTTAATATCATAGTTTAAAATTGTAAATTTATACAATTCAAGATTTAATTGGTATTAATACCTGCAAGGGCATGGAAAATAGAGCGGCATGTCTGAATTTGAAATTTTGACCGCAGTGTCTTTAACATGCCCAAGGGAAGAAGCTTTTAGATGTCGATCTGGAGCAGCCATCATAAATCGATGACCTCTTGGGCATTGGTATTCTGTACCCAGAAATATCTTCACGCTAAACTCGCTTAAGTCACCTAAAAATGAAAATAAAATGGGTGAACCAGATTTCATAACCGATATCTAACTAGATAATAAAATATTAATCTTTCATATATTAGCAATGTCTTTTACTTATAAAAATAAAATTTTAAATACAGATGTAAAATACAAATATCATAAATCATTATTTATAAAATAAAGAATATTTCTAACAAGTTCTTTGTTTTGGAAAATGAAGTGAAACCTTTCAGACTTACAGGAAGTAATATTAAATATATTATTAATGTTCCATTACTCAAATTTATATGGAAATAACAATTAAAAAACAGTAAAGGTGCAAATTAAGTTTTTATTAAATCCATATTATAAATAAGTCGAATAAAATACTTCAGTTAAACCTTTTAAAAAAATTATGAAGTTGTAAAATATTCCATTATTTAACTTATTTAATGTGTATTTCAATAAACAGTCCTTGTTTTGTTGTTAAAAGCACTGCTAAATTATAAATAAATTAATAAAAATATTAATAAACTAATTAGTTATTACAATAAGCCAAAATACTATCACCAAACTATCCGACATATAGAAATAATAGAAAATTTTGGCATGAAAAATCTAGCACATTTATTATACAAATATTTGCTGATCAACAGAGAATATTAACTACTGTATAAAAAAAAGACCATTTTTATTGTTCTCAATAGTTATTTATTTGCACTTAACTTAAAACAACTAGTAAACCTTTGGTCAAAATTAATTGTTGTCTGATTAGATTGACTTTTATTCTGTATGAATGCTAATTATATTAAAATTTGTCAAAATATTTTCCCTGAACTAGCGGAGAAGGCAATTTAGAAATTCAAAATTGACAATACCAATTTAATTATTCTTCTTAAGTTTTTTCAACAAGCACATAATCTCTCTCACACACATGAAAGTTTCTAGCATCAATGACATATTCAAGGTGCTTCACTTTTAACTTCTTCTAATGTTACAAATCTTTTTAAGGTTACTTCAACTAAATTAAATAGTTATCATATATTAAATTAACGAAAGGCATATCTGGACAACGTTATATTTCCACATTATCATTATTCAACAACTGAAATAAAGGAAAGCAATCTTGGATACAAATTCTTGCTCTAAAGTCCAAAATAAAATATTTATTTTTTAATGCTCCTTGTAAGAAAAGATGACTTCCTAACAAATCATAGGCCTAGACTACAATGTTAGTTCTTTGAACCTCTTCAGACCTTGTGGTTCATTAAATAATCGTTTATAATGCTTTTGTTTCATTGCTAGGTATTAAGAACTCTACCTTTCTGGGTACCTGTGAAGTCCACGGCAGTGATTTGCCAAAAAAAAAAAAAAATTGTCTTTAATCCCACCTGATAAACACATTACTTTTAAAAAATTTATTTACCAAAATTTATAAATTTTTATTTCATTTTAACAAAAAATTTAAAAAAAATTTCAATCGAATATGATATTTGGCTTATCAGGTTTTTAAAAAGATTTGGTAAGTCTTAGTTTCATTTGATCAAAATTTTGCTAGTAGCTGGGCTGCAAGTTACAAAGGCTCAGAAACTAGAAAATTTACCCAATTTGTTAATTTATAGCACCATCTGAAGTCTTAAATTAAAAGAATAAAATACTGGTCTCCACTTTATTTAGGAGATCTTTTAGACAAACCCTAAATATAGAAAAAAATTAGTTCATTAAATAAAAATGTTAAACAAATTATGCAACAACCTAATTAAGATACAGGTCTTAATTTTACAAAAGGAAAATGAAAGACCAACCCTCAATATTTGAAAAAATAAAACATTCCTGAATTAATTTACAAAGTATGGGAGTATAAGACATCTGGTATCAATTTAAAAAAAAACTGCCCTCCCCAAGGAAAGTCATGACCTTCTAGGAATCAACGACCTATCAGTGAGACTCCATCGAGAAAGGTCCTTCGGTTACTCGGGCCGAACGACTAAATTCACTGGCTGGCCAGGCCTAGCGCGGATGCCGGGAAGTTTTCCCATTAGTAGCAAAGCACGCAACTAATGTACTCATTAACGTCTGAGTGGGAAGATGCTAGAGTTAATAGAGAAAATCTCACATTCTCGCTCCACCCGACCGAACCTGGGCCCTCAAGCTTGCTAGGCGAGTGCTCTACCTCTGAGCTAGGAACACTCCTTATATATTAGAAATATAGATCAAATTGCAATCGTAACAGCACTGCAACTCCGGCAAATATCAAATTTATTTTATCTTTAACTCTTCATCTAATAAACACAGTCCTTTAAATTAAAAGTTTGTTTTTCCTTTTACACTCAAGACTTACTGCTCTTCAGCATACTTCTCTCCAATATCATTTTTCTCATTTTTTTAAGAGCACTGTAACTAAACGATAATGATACAGTAGAAACTAGAGGTTGGCATTTTTCCCTTGGAACACTAACCAACTCAAATATTTCTCACATATCTTCCTAAATCTCACTTTACTAAAACCTACTAGCCTTTAAATATCTGTCGTTTTCAAGTTCTTTCCTAAACTTGTTTAAGATATTTCTCAACTATTAAATTTTATTTATACCTAACTTTTCTTTCTTTCTATAAATTGACAAAATATATTTTTATTCAACTGTACCCTTTCCATTCACATCAATTTTTTTCTTTTAAGTGTTCACTTGCTTCACCTAAACATATTGAAATTACGTAATTTTGACAACCTTTTATCTAAAATATCCAATAATATCCAACTTTCAAATGCTGTTTAAATATGCTCCAATGAAAGTCTTACATACTAATTAATTAAAACACCAAATTTATTTATAAAAATAAGTATATTTTTAAAAATTATCGTTAAAAGCTCACCTCCCATTCGATTTTTTTTGTTTTTAAGTAAGAATCCTTTCTTGCCCATTGAATCAGCAATGGCAGGCCATTTCTCTTTATCTTTGATCTTTATAGTTACGTCCCAGGGTAATAAGAAATTCGTCCCTGTCAAGAATCCTGGTTGTTCACATATGCCTGTAAAGGAAAATAGAAGCGAACTTTCTTTAAACTAAAAACCAAAGTACTATTTACTATCTAATATTAGCATCTAAGTTTTTCATATTAAGTTATATAATGCAAATAATTAAATTGACTATCTAGAAATTGTATTATATAACTCCTGTCGTTCTTTTATTTATATCCCTATAGATGAAGAATTATTATTATATAATTATTTATAATATGATTTAATTATTTAAAATTATTATATATAAATTTTTATTTATTATATAATTATTAAATTATTATAACTATTATCTTTTTCTTAAATTAACCATTTACTTCTCTCTATTAACTAATCAGTTATTATTATTATTTTTATTATCTATTATTGCTATATTATTTATTAATTATTACTATATTTATATTATATTTTAATTATTATCAATTAATTTAGCTTCATCAATATATAATATATTATTATATAATATATATATATTTTTAACAAGCAATTTTATTATCAGTAAAAAAATTATTTTCTGATTATTATATAAATTAATTAATTATATATATTATTATACTGGTATTAATTTAATTATATTTATTTTAACTATTAAAAATTATTTATAACTTTAATAAGTCTCATTTTATTACATTAGTTTATACATATTATTATTATTATTAAATTAATTATTTAGTTTCACGGAATAATATAAATAATGGTGCTCCAACGTTATATTATAATATATTTTATATTTTTTTAATTGAAATATCATATATAAATTCATAGTAATAGCAGGTTTTGTAATCTCAATGAGTCATCTCAGTGAGTGTTCGTCCCGTATCAACTATTATCTAATTACCCATTAGACACATCAAGCTATCTATTGGTTGCTCAAATCCTCTATTTGGCTTAGTAGTTAGTGATTGCTCAAAGGTTCTTTTTTATTAATATATAAATTATTACTACTTTTCTTATAATAAAATTACCTTTATTATGAAATTACAACCTGAAAAGTGCTCAAATTATTGTAAAATATGTAATACGAAACTAAAAGTATTTGATACTCTAAATCAAAGAACTTTATTTATAAAATATATAATATATAATAAATATGTAAGATTATAAATGTCCATAACAAAAATAATGAATAAATAATTAATTATAAATATAAATAATAATAATAATAATTTAAATAAATAATAATAATATATATAATATAATAATAATTAAAAATAATAAAATTATAATAATTTATATAATAATAATTAATAATAAATTAATAAATAAATTATAAATAATAATAATTAATAATAATAATAAAATTAAAACATTTAATATTAATAATAATAATATAATATATTTATAAATAATAATATATAATTAATAATAATACATAAAATAACAACAATAAAAATCTCACGTATAGTTATTTTATAAGCTATATATAGTATGCCATCCTTTTATTATATAATAATATTTACGAGACTGTTTATAATTATATATAATAAGATATATTTATATTATTTATTTTGATGGCGCAGTCTAAGTGAATTGAACTTAAATCTATATCACTAATTGTTGATAGATTATGATTTTTAATGGTGATAGTATTATTACTATGTAAGGCTATTACTATTACTATGAGTATTATTTGAATTTAAAATTTGGCCTTAGTTAATGTATAAGAGTAAGACTTTAATTTTTCGTCATCACAGGTCAAAATATAATGTATATAGTATATAGTATATAGATGTAATTTACATATTAAGAAATAGAATAAAGAATTAAATTATAAATAAATAAATAAGTTGTTGAATTTGGCCTAAAGACTTATTTATTATCCTACTTCACAAGATAGAGCAATTATCTGAATATATTTGGCACATAATCCCTATTCCTATGTTGTCCAAGAGTATACCAAGCAAATAAGAAAAGCACCAGATGCCCTAACCCTTGTCGTCCCCGGTATATGTACACATGAGAAGAAAATTTAGTTATATATATATTTTTATTTTTTTATAATACAATCGGTTTTTTATCTTTAATCCCTTAAAATTTATTATAAATAATGCAGGCAATATATAAAGGATCACTATGAGATATTATATATATATAATTACAATATCAAGATGAATATATTATATATATTAATAAATATATATACTTAATATATATTATTAATATATATATATATAATAATATATATATTATATATATATAATATATATTATATATAAATATAAAATATATTATATATTAATATATATACTCTAAAATATATATATATATTTATATAATATATATAATAATAATAATATGACCCAAGAATAAAAGGTAGCTCACCTACAGTAATTGCCCTACCTATCGTCCTATTAATAATACTAATGTGAGTAAATGAGAAATATTTATAAATTATATATATATATATATATAATATTATTATATAATATATATATAATATTATATATTATAAGTATAATATTTAATAATATTATTATAAATATATTTAATATTATATATATATATAATTATTATATATTATATAATATATATATATATATTATATTAATATTATATATTAAATTAATATAATATTGTTATAATTATATAAAATATATTTAAAAATTATATATTAATATATATATAATATATTATTTTATAGTATATATTATATATATATATTAATATTAATATAATTATAATATAATAATATAATATATATATAATATTAATATATATATATATTATATATATATTTAAATATTATAATTATATAGTATTAATATAATTAAATATTATATTAATATAAATTAATATATATATAATATAATATTATAATATTAAATAATATATCATAATTAAATTAATATATATATATAATATTATATATATTATATATATATATATATATTATTATTAATATATATAATTTATTAATATATAAATTATATATATTGTATATAATATATAATAATATTTAATATTTTATTATTTATAGTAATATATATATTATAATTATATATATATATATATATATATTTATATAATTAATATATATATATATATATATAATTTGATTAGTAATTTATTGTATTTATATTAAATCCAATATAATATTAATTAATATTTATATATATTTATAATCAGCTGTAAATATATAATTATATATTAAGTCGTCTTATAAATATATAAGCTGTTATGTAAATATAGAAATCTATAATTAGGCTCTAATAATACACTGTCCATTAAATCATATAATTTACATAATATCTTAATTAAAATTTAATTAGTATTATAAGGAAACTAATAATTATAATTACAAATATAATTTGTAAAATATTAAAATGAATATTTAAAATGAACTAAATGATAATGATATATATATAATAAGTATTAATTAAAATAATTAATATATTTATATGAAAACAAATGTATTTAATTTATTTATTTCATTTATTGTAGTTTCTTCTTGCTGTATTGATAAAGATTATAGATAACTCTCATATAATTATTAATATTATTAAATCCAATAAACTCTCTAAAGTGCAAAAACTTTTTTTTTATATTTCATTTGATCTGAAATACATATATTTAAATTTAAAATTAAATTGATATGCTTTTGATATATGAGAATATTATTTATAATTTATTTATTATTTTTTATTTCCTAAATAGAAATTAAAAATTAAATGATATATATATTAAATATAATATATAATATAGTATATATTATATAATAATATATATATATATAAATATATATATTATGATATTATTATTCCATTTAAGCTTAATGATGTATTGAGAATTACATGTATATATTATATATTATAATTTTATTTATTAAATAATATAATAATATATATAATTATAATTTAATATATATATATATATATATTATATATAATAACATATATATATATATATAATATAATATTATAATTAATATTAATATATATATATATATATATATATATTAATATATATTAATATATAATATATAATTATTATATATATTATATAATAACCCGGTATATATATATATATATATATAATATAATATATACTATATTAATAATTAATATATATAATATAAAATATATATATATATAATAATATAATAATATTATTGTTTTAGTCTATTAAAGTTATTACTTTTTTTTTTAATGATTAATAATTTTAATATTAAATATATATATTTAAATTTAATAAATAGTTAAGGTAGTAGTAAATTACAGCTGGTTTAGTGTTCTGTTAGTAAAAATGTTGCTAATTGTTGGTCTAAGTATATAACTATATTGTATATATTAAGCTGTTAAATATTAATTGCTTATAAAGTTAGTCAAAAGTATTATTAGTACTAACAATATGTTGTATTTAGATAAGAGTGTGACAAATGACAAGAGTCAGAAAATCAGAACAGAAGAACAGAACCTATGTTCTTTTAAAAACAAACAGCATATGTAAATGTACAGTAAGTAAGTTATAATACAATACAGCTTAAGTAGTGTTGTTAAAGATGAAATTAATAATAATAATAATTAATAAATAATAATAATAATATATAATATATATATAAATAATTAATAAATATAATAAATATAAAATAAAATTATATAATAAATTAATATAAATTAATAATAATTAATTTAATTATATAAAATTATATAAATAATATATATATAATAATAATTAATAATAATAATAATATAAAAAATATAGCTAATGAGAGACTTTAAATAATATTAAAGAAAAATAAATATAATAATAGAATAATATATATGATACTCTTCAATCAATTTAATAAAATAAAAATAGATGATTAATTATATAAAATAATTAATATAAAGTATTTATTTAAAAAAAATAATTACATAAAAATATTTTAAATAAAATTAACTTGGAAAATAATATGATATATATAATACAATAATATAATAATATAAATAATGATAAATAAAACTCAAGACCATTAATAACAATGTTAATTCTTATTAATTAATAAATAATAATGAATAATAAAAATAATAAAATAATATAATAATTAACTAGAATAATAAATGATAAATTAACTTGGAAAATGAATATGATAATTAAGAGGAAATCATTATTATAAAGAATTTTTGATAATATTATATTTAATAATGACACTAAAATTTGATAAATTATTTTAGTGAATTATTATTTAATTTAAAATTATAATTTAAAATATGATTATAATTTATTAATAATTAAAAGAAATTGATTAACTAAAAGAGTATTAACATGATTCATTTCCTTCCTCGATAAATAATAATTAATAATAAATAATATATAATAATAATAATAAAATATAATAATAATAATTATATATTAATTTAAAATAATAATAATAATAATTAAATAATAATTATAATAAATTTAATAATAATAATATAAATAATTATAATAAATAATATATAATATAAATAAATAAAAATACATATAATATAAAATAAATTAAATTATAATAATAATTAATATAATAATATAATAAATTAATAATAATTATATAATATTAAATATTAAATTAATATATATTAGTGAAATGTAAGGTGAATTATGTTTAGCTATAGCTTAATTTATATTAGTAGTGAATAAATATTATGTGTTATTATCTATATATAATATATACTTTATAAAGTACAATATTAGAAAGATCATAGGTAAATAACAGTTTCGGCTGTAGGGCAATTTAAAGTTTGTTAGGTAATTAAATATATATTTCTTGTTATTAACTAGTGTATGGATATTAAAGTACTATATTATTGAAGTTTAGTGAGTTTAATATACGGGAGGTATGATGCGATAATGTGGGTAATTATCCCCTTTTTTCCTTCTAATGCTGAAAATTCTTTTCTCTTTTCTCCACTCGATAGCTAGATATCAGCATATTCTACTGTGATAAGTACATCTAGATATTCTTCTTTTATGATTGATTCAAGATTGAAACTCTTGGAAAGAATCGGATACATTATTATGGACTCTAAAAAACCTGAAATAAGAAAACTCAACTTCAATAGAAAATGTACGGGTAAAACGAAAATGTGCAAAAGTATCATTTATCGTACTCAACTTCTCACATAAATAAATGAGCCGAGATTAAAAATATGGTCAATTTGTACCTATTTATATATATATAATATTATAATATATATAATCAATATTATTATATTATTATAATATATATATATATATATATATATATATATATTATTAACTAATATATAATAATATATTAATTATATAATTATATATATATATATATAATTTAATACTTAAATATTAATATTTTTATATTAATAATATTATTATTTAATATTAATATATATATATTAATATATATATATTATAATATATATATATATTATAAATAATTAATAATAATATATATATATTAATATATTATATATTAATATATTATTTTATATATCTCAGAGGAGATTCCATATACACTCTTGACTTGTATATCTGTGACTACACGAGTATAATCATTATAGTAAACATCAGATCTTTCATATCAATAATAAAATTTCATAAAAAATTTCTGTATTTATTTTTATATGCGAATGTTATGTGTCTTAAAGGTCAAGATTATTAAATTAAATTAAATTAAATAATATTATTCAAATAATAATTATATATAATTACAAAAGTGTGATATTAAGTAATCATTCGTTACTTGATATATGACTATTTTTTTTATCAAATTATTTTAATTAAACGGGCGTGACAGCTCGAGCTTCATACATACCTAATAGCTAGAGTAAGTACACAAATTTCAGGTACTCAAATAACTACTATCACATCTTGAATTTAATGATCGGAATATTGTTCGTATCTTTACCAATTTACCTCTAATAGAAATCGTTCGATCTTATTTAAAATTCACAAGTCTATAAAATAAGATTATTTTATTTATTAGCTCTTAATAAATATATACATGATATAAAAATAATTAATTATTTATTCTAAAACCTGAATTTATGACTTTTGTTTAATTAGAGTAAATACTACTATATACATAAATTAATAATTAAATTTTATAAAAAACAATATTTAATATAATATATAAATTATATTATAATTATATTATATAAGAAATTAATATAATATACAAATTATATAATAATAATAATATAAATAAAAAATAAATTATAAGTTAATATATAAATTTAATTTTTAAATAAAAAATAAAGAGAAACATTATTCATTGATCCAATTCTACCTCAAAATTTAAATTAAAAGAAAACTTGTTTCTTGTTCTCTATGTATCCATTCTTACTCCTAAATAATTAATTGTATATTAACATCTTATATAATTGCGATTATCATTATATTTATTAACATCTACAATATAATCAGAATAAGATAGGGTAAGGACAGGGCTGGACAATCAAGTGATGTATGTCGCCTTGATAGGTGAGTTCTCACGTTGCTTAAATTAACTGTTCTATGAACCACTCAATATTTTTGTTTTGGGTTAGGAAGGGTAAGCTCAGTCATAATAGTCAACGTAGGTGATATAAATGATCTTCATTACGCAAACAAAGCGAGGGTTCTCAATCTCAGATGAAAGAGCTATAAGTAAATTCCTTATACTTCCTATTATATTGTTATCTTTACTATAACATTATATATAATTGTCAGTAATTTTATTATGCAATAAATTTAAAACAATCTACAATATAAAGATAACGAGGATATGACAGTGACTGGAACCTGGTTGATGTCTAACTACTATTTGACGGTGAGGAGAGCTCTCGAGTTAGCTATTTTTAAAACTGTTTACTTGAACTCACTATTATACTGGAGACTATCATTATCCACACTTTATACTTTAGGTTCTTACCCAAGTCACGTTATTCACGATTCCTCATAACAACATACTCTAACCAACTAATATACACTGTAGATTATAACCAACTCAGTTACATATTCATCCATTACCTTTCCACTAAATGAATCCATACCTCTCTCAATAATTGATTAACTTCTTTTTTCCTCATTATTACTCCTTTTCTTCACAAACTCACATAACCTTATACTTAATATACGATTCATATCCTCATTTTTTATCAATTACGTTCTCACACCTATCACACCCCTTAGATTGTCCATCCGAACACTAAATTGTACTTTTTAGATCTATACTCTTATTTCAGACCATAAGTATTCTTAATTACTGTAAATACACATTAAACTCACTATATAAATATTCTATGATAATAAATAAGGGATACATTTATATATATATTATATATTATATAGGTATTAACTAACATAACTTCATGTACTTAGATTCCCAAAGTCAGTTTATAGTAAGGATCACTCATTTTCTATAGTTGATTATTATATAATACACGAGAGCCTACTTTCCCTACCATCATGAATTTCTTAAACCCCAACTTGACATGGACTCCAGTTACCTATTTTTCAATTCCATACATAATTATATCTGATATAAACATTTATAACTCAGAACTTGTTCCAAGTTTACTCATCCATCACAACATAACTCTGCACTTAAGAGGACATGTCTTCTCACTCACTCACAACCTAATAATTACTTGCTTACTTATCTTACGTTTATACTCTCAACCATCTTCCTATTTATACCACCACACTCACTGCCAAATCCCTTATCAATCTCTCTCAATTATTTTAGTCAGATAAAAGAATATAGTAATTTACTATTCTTCAGGACCTAATTTATTATTGCCACGATCGAAAGACTCACCACCTTATGTTTATTTTCAAGATGATTTTCCATCTTCCTTCACACAAGAAGATATTGAGCACTTCCAAATTTTAGTTCAAACTGCTATGAATGGAATCATAAAAGAAACTTAAAAAGAACTTGTGAAGTAATGTCTTTTCTGTGTTGCAAATTTTCTTCTGACCTGTTTTAAAATCATTTTCGTATTGGCTACTTTCTTGAGCGTAGTGTCTTTTTTTATTGGACTGACTTAACCCAAAATTTTGTTTTAACTTTTTGACTAACTGACAGACTTACTGTCCTTCTCGTCTTATGAAGAACAACTAGAGTATTTAAAAGGTAATTATAAACCTTTCTTAGAAACACCATGGGGCTAAAAAGACTTTCCGACTTAGCAATGCTTTTCGTATCGTATGAAAGTACTTATATCTAATAGGCATATACAAGATTATTATTTATTTATAAGAGATATATTACGATCTGATGTTAAACACATTTCTTGAGGATAGATTTCTTAAATATAAAATTGTAAAGGTTAATTTATATAATAAACTTTTAATAATATAAATATGTTTATTTTAAAATTTTATAATTAAAGTCATTATCTCCGGTATCCAAAATGCTACCTCCTTTTAAGTAAAACACACCACTAGAACCTCACAACCAACTAACATAATTAATATATAATATAATATTATAATAGTAATAATATAATATTATATATATTATTAATAATATTATAATATTAATATATATATAATATTTATAATATATAATAATATATATTAATATATATATATTTATATATAAGAATATATAGATATATATAATATATAATAATATAATATATATATATATACTATATAATTATATAATATAAAAAATATTAGTGATATTGCTAGCAGATGACATTTTCGCCTATACCGCGTAATGCGGATGTTGATTTTAAATCCGCGGGGTATATAAATGCGGATGCGGTATATATAATGCCGGCATAATAGCGGATATATATATATAATGCTAGGTAATGCGAATATTGTTTGATGATTATATTAATTATATATATATATAAATATAGTATTATATATATATAATATATATATATTATATATATATATTAATATATTATATTATAGCTATATTATATATTATATTGGTGTGTGTGTGATATATAGTATATATATATCTAATGTAGGTGTGAGTGTGTGTGTGATGTAGATATAAATATAATATATAAATTATAGTAAATAAGTGTCTAGAAAAGTATATGTAGCCAACCTATCCTAATTATAATTTATGTGTTAAGTGCAAGTGCGCCGGGCCCGCCTGATATAGTATATATAATATAATAATAATAGGTGTAAAGTTGCTCGGAAAAGATAATTGAGTTATAAATACTCAAATATACTCACCAATTTTCCCCTCTTTCTCACCTAAAATCCAGTGTGTTTTATTGAAGGAGATTTTACAATGGATTATAAACTTTTTGCACTAATATAACGTTATGAATATCATTACAAGCGCTTTACTTTTAGCCAGGTTGTTCTTTTAAAGTTGTTCAATTTTATCTGCCTTATCTGCTGTCTTTTAACAGCGATTTCTCCACGATGTTCTTAATTTTTTGTCTATCTATCATTTGTTAACTATTCTCTCACTTGGAACACTAGTGGGGGCAGAGGCAGTATTTTCCTTTGCAAGAACAAAAAGTCCACTATGAAACATCTTGATATATATATATAATTAAGGTGGGCTGATATATAATAGGAAAAATATAATTTATTATTAATTTGCTGTCTCACCCCTCATAATCACACAGTTCATCACAACTGTGATGTGTGTTCATCGTGATTTTATATTAAAATGTAATTATAATTATTAGTGCGATATTTTATCTTACCATCTCCGTCAAAAGAAGTGGCTCCCAAGTTATAGTGTCTCCTATCTGTAAGCATATAACTACATTTCTTTATTTCTAAATGGTTCCGCTTAGTATGCGTGGTGTATCTCCATGTGCAAAATGTCACTACTGCGACTATAAATATTTACATAGTCCTCTAAATATCTCTTATAAATTTAACATTTTAAAGTCCGTATATGTTAATGGATGACTAGTAGTTTTCGAATTGGCCGCTTCGTCACATATTGCACTATGTCCTTATTCTCAAGTATTGCTTGAAACTATCTATACCCTCAACTCGTGACATATATATCTAACAATAACTTGTCTGTTAAAATCAAGTGGAAGTGACTAGACTGCAGAAAGTAGATAGTTTGATAACTCGAAATGCGTCTGTAGATTGAAGCTACATAAGTTCCACTTGATCTGTCTCAAAACTCTTATATACGTCTCACACTCAGTAGAATCCTCAATGTCGTTATGTCTAACTTTGAGTCTTCGTATGCTGCACTCTACATCACTATCTTTATAATATACTTGACCATCGTGCGATATTCAATGATTGACTAGAATAGATCTCCAGAGATAAGGAATTACTCCCATTGCTTCATGAGAACGTTAATTTGAGCGTTATTCTGCATCTCGAGGGACAACCGTGTAGAGACTGTAACATTTGCGACTCTATATTATATATGTGTAATATAATTGTAAATCCTTGTCCAAAAAAGGGTTTTTTCCAAAATAGGGGCGGGCTTTAAGCAACTCTATATTGACAGTGCTAGATTTGTTTCTAAGACCTCAAGGCAGCAATCTTGAGAAAAATCCAATCTTTCTCCATTTTAGATGTGTTTTGGGATTAAATGATACTGAAACACCTAATATAGATATAACCAAATTATTATCACATAAACTTATATTAAGATTAATATATGAGCTTAGAGACCATAATAATTACGAGACTGTGAAAGGTTATATACAAAGAGAGAGAGTTCCCTAGAAGACTCTATATAATCAGTTACTTGGTCATCATATCAGCCGTAGTACTTATACACAGCCAGTGACTTCAGTGAAAACTCCCATTAAGTATATGTGGATGACATCACTACAAAATGCACATATTAATAAGTGCCTTCTAAATCAGTAATCATTCAATTACCAATACATTTTTCTCCTCACTCCTGATAGTATAAATAACAAATTCTATACATAGTCTAGCTTCAACAGATAAACGAGTAACGTCACGAGGCAGCAAGCTCTGATGCTCTGCAGTGAGCTGAAAAGGCGCCGAGAGCAATGCTAATAGGCTCAGAAGCGCGGCAAGAGTGACAATTACGTATGCTCTGACGCAAACTGCGGGATCTATAATCTCGAATATATAAAGAGAACGTATCTGAAATGGAGCTTATAAGTCGGTGATAGTCTCTCTTACTGTTTTTGGGTACAAATGGCTTGATAAATGTTTGTTATGACGATGAGTTTTTCTATATTATTAGTTATGTGATTTTCAAATATATAATATTTGCCCTATTGAACTTACAATATTTTATGTTTCGTAATTCGTTTCACATTTGTGCTATTAATTGTCTTATTATTCAGGCAATCTTATAGACTTTATGAATGCTCTTAATCGAAGTAAAGGACGTTCCTCAGTTCAAAATGTCTTATATTAGTAGAAAAGTGAAACGAGGAAGAGGATAATATATATATATATATATAGTACCACCATCGTTATTCTGTTATAGGCGGTCGTTAGAGTAAGAGGTAAAAGAGTGAGGAAACTACACAATTATTCTATGACTTTAATTTGTATTCTATGCGCAGTAAGACTAGTGTAAAAATCACTGCAGAGAAATGCAATTCTATACTAATAATATGAGCAAAGCCTTGAGATTTAACTATGGAGGACCATTTATCATATATCAGTAATAATTAGATTTTTAAGTTAGATCATCGACTTCACAGGTGTTTGGATAAACATATAATGTAAGGTAAGTAATATAAGTTCTAAAAAACATAATTAATAAAAAGTAATTTACATATTAATGGAGAATTAATGCCAGTTCGTAGTCGTTTAGCTTACTGGGATACTAATTACTGGTATATATGGAGTAATGAAACCTTACATCATGAGTAAAGTTAATCAAAACACATGTAAATTAGTAATCTTAATTATTAGAAAGGAAAGTACTATAACAGCTGTGAGCTTAAATATCTCTAAACTAGGATATATGGGACTTGTAGAATAATAATTATCAGGCGATGTCATATTAGGTATTTGAATAACACTTATAATTTAACAAATTGGACATTACAAGATATATATAGATAAAGCTTATTATAATATATGATTCAGCATACTACTTAGTTATCATAATACTGCAGCATTAAAAGGAGCTATAACGTATTCATTAACATTATTATAGTGGAAGCAATTATATGTGAAGCTCTAGTGAATTAAACTGTATCACAACTCACTTCTTGTCGCCACAATTATATCGGAAATTGTGCCTTAGAGTTGAGTGATAATTCGAATGTAATACTTAAAGCTCTATTACAACATCAGAACTACTGACGTATATCCATTTATCTTAATATAAGATTTGTTATTTAAACAATGGACGAGTATAGATAAAATTATAAATAATATGAGCACGGATGCTGACGAACCTTTTTAATAGATGAACAACAATACGAGTAGTAATGTATATCACGTGTAAACTTACTTGTACTTCCATGTTTCTTTTAATACATAAAACAATGATAGAGACGTATTATAATTATAGGAATTTATTGTGAATATATACTAGTTATGACTATAGATATAATATTTTGAGGGGGAACTTCATACCCTATAGGATCTATCATTTTAAGTGTCACAGTGAAGTCTTCATCATTAATAACGATAGGCCAATTCTCTGTTTGTAATAAAATATTATATGCTCCGGAGTCATATTTACCCTTAAATTCATTTATCTGTATACTATTAGGAGAGTATATGTATTTCACAGAATTTAGAGGACAATTGCCTTTTATTGTAGTTGTACACCTTTTCCATTGGTAATTAAATATGAATATTGATTGAATATTATAGTGAATTACTTAATTTATGGGATAAAGCTAGTTACTGAATATCCAGATGACGATATTACTATATACTATATATAGCTATAATATAAAATACTATTGCAATCTTATTATGGTACCTTTACTACTAATTATAAGGGTTGGTTATATAAATAGGCAATCTTTGATGATTATTTGATTTCAAAAGAAATTAATAAGTGAATAATAGATATATAGATTATGAAATAAAATGATACAGAGTAGGTCTCACGAAGCATATGAATAATATCAGAAAACTTCATAAGTGCGCCAAGATCACCAAAGTGAAGAAACGTAGTGCAAGAGCGAAATCAAGTTCAATATTTGATAAATCCATTATTTCTAACTTTAAACCTATTTAACATTTTCACACTTTCTACCAGGCTTCTATTATAGACTATCTTATTATATATACTAAGGGATATTACGATTGACAAACATAAGGAAAATCAAATACTCATTATTAATTTAAGTTTAGACAAATTGATTTTTCTGAAATGGGCATTAAATTAATAGAGGTATATAGGATTGATAATCAATGGCAAATGATGAATAAGTAGAAGCAGTTTTTCATATATGTTTGTGGTAAGTTATTACATATCGTCAATAAATAATGTATTTACTGATTATTCCACTAAGTAAAAAATGAGCGTCATCCAGATGCGTCGAAGGAAAACTATGTAAATAAATATTATAATGTATATTAAAAACACTGGAATATGAGTTATATCTTATCATTTACACTTTAATTAACTATACGTCTACATTTATTAATATTTTTATGGGTACTTCTAAATAAAATAAAATATAATATTATTAAATAACTGTACTATATAATACTTTAAAAGGTAAATATATAAAAATGGCATATTAAATTGTATCTCTATTTAACGAAAAATATAGCAGGTTATTACATGGATAAATTTTGCCTTATAGATATAAATATAAATTATGCATAAAATATATATATATATATGTATATAATAATTTATGATCGTGATTGCGAGTGAGCGAAGAAAACTTTATATAATGTTAGGAGAGATTTCTCTTCTCTTTCAAATGAGCTAGGTTCAAGAGAAAATACCACACACTCTCATCTCTGAATCTGCAGAATGATTTTTTTTTTTTCAATTAGAATTCTTTTGCTTCAAAGAAAGACATCATTTGATTATAAAATGTAAAATGTTGATTCATCTCCTACTCAAATCCTTTTTATTATTCTTTTATATTTTTAATTCAAAATTTTTGTATGATATTTTAAAACTGGTTTTATATTTATTCCTTTTATATTTTTGAACCATTTAGAACTTTTCTACTTAAAGATTGATACTGATCTATATATATATCTTATATGAGAAAATAAAATCATAAAGTACCTATATTTATATATATATATAATATTATATAATGTTTTACATTATTTTGAATAATGGTGATACTTATATTTGTATATATATATATATATGAGTGACATACCAATATTATAAATAAATATTAATAATATACACTTCACTAAAGGCAGCTGCTCCAAATATATTTATTATATAAAACTATATTTTCATTATATATTATTTATTAAATAGCTATAAATAAAATACCTATATATATATTATATATATAATATCGAAATATTACGTATATTATATATAATTTATATAATAATATATATATATATAATATATAATATATATATATATTAATATATACTAAAATTAATTAAATACCAAATTTTGCCCAATTCATAATTAATACATTGAAAGTTGACAAGAATGATCTATCTTAATTATTATTATTATTATTATTATATCATTATTATTATATTAAAATATTATTAATATTGGTTATATAATTATAATTATTATATTTAATTTATTATTTAATATTTAATTATATTATTATTATATATTATAATTATTTAATTATTATTTATTATTATTATTATAAATAATTTATATTATTAATTTATTATTATTTATTAATTATATATTATATATTATATATTATTATTATATTATTTAATTATTATATTATTTATTATAATATTATAATTTTATATTATTAGATAATGAATATATATGTATTATTTATAATTATTATATATGTATAAATTATTGTTATTATAATATGTTATATGTAATTATTATTCTTAGTATTATTATTATTATAATTATAATTATTATTATTATTATTATTATTATTATTATTATTATTTTTAGCATTACATTATTAGCATCGTTTTAATAAAAATAAAATTTATAAAAAATTTTAATTAAAAAATTAATTTTAAATTTTCTTTCATATTTACCTAATAAAGATATTCCACTCTGATCTTTGGAATGTTTTATGGCCTAATAAAGATCCATATCTCCACAAAATTTCGTGTTCTTTGGAATTCGTTTTATTTTTGTAGGTGCCGGCCACCTCCGCTTCAATGGAAAAAAGCTGAATCTTCCTATCTGTGACCTCACTCCGAACTTTACTTATTTAATGCGTAATTGCGCACTCTCTGTTTCACCTATTTTATTTATATTCCTTCTGTGTTATATCAATTATTCTGTTCCATCTATCTCTAATTATCATTCTGTTCTATCTCTACTGTTAGAGGAACAGTATTGTAATATTATAATTTATTTATTTATCTATATACTATTAATTTTAAACATGCCATTTTTTTTCTATCCTTTATTATGCCTATAAAATATCAATATATCGATATATTGATATATGTCAAAAAAATTATATACAATTTTATACAATTATTAATTTTCATAATATTTATTCTGCCAACTGCCAATAAAATATCGATAAACATATATATAAAAAGAGTATAAAATAATTAATTTTGAGCTTAACAAAAAATTAAAATTAAAATAAAAACATTTAAGTTTTATTGAAATAAATATTATATAGACTAAATATAAATAAATATGTAGACTAAATAAAGCGGAGCGTAGCGACGTTGCTTCTTTTTTAATTTTTTTTTTTTAAATAATTTTACTTTTTTTATGTTTTTGTTTAAATTTTGTTTCCTTCGTTTTTCTTTTTCGTTTTTTGATTTTTCTTTATTCGCTTGATTTTTTTTTTGATTTTCTTCATATTTTTGTATTTTTAATTTTTTATGAAAATATTTTCTATTTTCATTAATTTTTTTTTATAATCTCGATTTTTCCTCATTTTTCTTATTCTTGCATTTTTTTTAACATCTCTAAAAAAAAAATTTTTAAATAATTTTTATATTAATATTTTATTTTGATATGTTGAATTATTTTTTCCTAAAAAAAACCGATGTTAAAAATAAAAATAATATTAATAACAAATGTAAATATTTATTTCAGTCACACTGTAAAAAGATTAAATGAAAATAAAAGCCAAGATAATAAAGGAAAATTCAAAAAAATTAAAAAACTATTTAAATTCAAGATATAAAAAGAAAAAAAAATCAATAAAATTAAGAAATCTAAAAAAAAAAAAAAAAAATTAATAGAAAACTTAAAATATTAAAAATTTAATATGGATAGAATTACACAAAATCAAAAATTTAAAAAAAATTTTTTTTATATGTTATTAACAATGTTAGAAAAATTAAGAAAATCAAATAAAATAAGAGACAAAAAAGAAAGAAAAAAAACAATTTTAATAAATTAAAAAAAAAAAAAAAGAAAATCGAAAAAAATTCAAAATAAATCCAAAAAAAATAAAAATTACAAACTTGCAATCAAGAATTTTTTTGCTAAAATTTAATTAAATATGAAAAGAATATTAAAGAAAATAAAGAAAATAAACAGATAAAAACAATGGAAAGTAAAATTTAATATTATTAGGGAAAAAATTTAAAATTGTTTACAAGAAAAATTCTTAAAGAATCTTTTGCTTTAATTTGGGTAAAAAGTAAAGAGGTAATAATAATAATAATAATAATAATAAGTAATAATAATAATAATTAATAATTAACGTATTGACAAAAAGTTATATATAAAGAAATGAGATAATAATGAAAAAGAATGTTATAATAGTGAGAGGCTAATAATAAAGAATGAAAGTAATAATAATTAATAGATAAAATGTGATAACAACAATAATAATAATAATAATGATAATACTATAATAATAATAGACTCATAATAATAATAGCCTGGTTATGATAAATTATATTAATAATAATCATTTATAAAATAATAATAATGACATACAAATTAAATAATAATAATAATAAAAGATATAATAATAATAATAATAATAATAATAATAATAATAATAATAATAATAATAATAATAATAATAATAATAATAATAATGATAATAATAATGAATGAATAAAATAATAAATCTAAACATCCTGAACTATTAATGAGATAATATAATAATAATAATAATAATAATAATAATCATAATATAATCAATCAATAATTATTATAACTATTATAATGATAATAACAACAATAATAATTAATAATTAATAATAAATGTAATAAAACAAAAAATCATTATAATGGTAATATAAAAATAAAATAATAGATAATTAAATAAAAGATAATTAATAATAATAATAATGGAATAATAATATTAGATATAATAATAATAATAAGCAATAATAATAATAATAATAGATAATAATAATAAATAATAATTATAATAATAATAAGAATTAATAATAAAAATTCTTAACCCCCGCATCTTTGCTTAAATTTGCTAAAAGTGAAAACCAGAAAAGGAAAATATCTTAGATAAAGGTGGTTGTATAATAAGAAAAAAATCGAATTAATAATAATAAAATAATAATCAATAATAATTAATGAATAATTATAATAAAGATAATTAAATAATAAATGGAATAAAATAATAATAATAATAATAAAGTGAAATAATACAAATAATATATGACAAAACGTAAAATAAACTTAAATAATAAAGTATCCGTGAATTACCTAAATTAGTTAAAAGTTAATTAAAAAGATAAAAAGCACATAAGATTTCTTAAATAATTGTATTATATTATAGTAAGGTATCTCACTATATGTATAGGTATATATATATATATATATATTAGTATTATATATATATAATATATACTATATATAGTAAATATAGTGTAATAGTACACTATTAACTCATTATTAACTAGTCATGTAGTATATTAGATAGTTATAGAAAAGTAATGAATATTAGATATGAGTGACCTTATAAGATATATCATCTTGATACCGTATAAAATTAGTTAGTATATAATAATAAAGTATATTTAGATATATAGTATATTGACTAGTTTAATATTATGATATATAGTATATATGTATATATATAATATAAATAGTAGTATTAATATATAGGGTATATAATCGTGAGTGATATGACTCATAGGTTTATGTATTCATCATCTTTCATTACAAGAAAGAATAAAATTAAAATTAAAATTTAAAATAGAAGAACAAAAGAAAAAAGGAGAAGAAAAAAACGAAGATCAAAGAAAAGAAGAAGAAGAAGAAGAAGGAAAAAAAGGAGAAAGAAGAGAAGCCGAAGAAGAAAATGAAGAAGGAAAGAAGAAGAAGATAAGAAGAAGAAGAAAGTCATAGTGAAAAAAGAAGAGGCGTGGATCGAAGAAGAAGTAAGACACGCAAGGATTTATATAATGAAGAAGAAGAAGTAAGAAAGAAGAAGAAAGAAGAAGAAGTAAGGTAAGAAGAAGAGAGTCTTCATAAGTAAAATTTCTGCCATTATAAATGTTCCTCCATTTTTTCCTCCACTTTTTTCCTAGGTTCGCTTTTTTTTTTTTTTTAGCTTTTTTTTATTTTCAGCAGGCGGTCTTTTAAATCATATCGGCTGATGACACACAAAAGGACCCTTTTCGAGACAATACGTACACAAATATGGACATATGAAAGGAAGAAAACTTATACATATATTCGTGTACATATTTATTACTTACGTTAGTGTACAAACCAATTTAGTCGTACATGTTTAATGAAAAGTGTGCTTTTTATGGTTATTTTTACCTATTATAAAAGCAGAGTTAATTTTATTTATAGGGAAGAATATAATATTCAGTAGAGGAATGTTTGAATAAAAATTAGCTCATTTAATATATATATAAGTATAACAACCTTTTTTTTTCTATTATTATATATAATATATATATATGTTATATATATTATATATACTATAGTTATGAAAATTTTTTATACTATTAGGTATAATTGGCGAAATGACAATTCATCATTTGATCTTTTATTGATAAAAGATTTAAAATATTGTAGATATATGACCCTATCAGTTGGCTGGCTGTCCTCATTTATCAAGAGGCGCTATTTGTGTGCTTCGAGCCCCTTCCAAATGTCAATATTATAAAAAATGCCACAGTGGCATTAGGATGTGAAATGAATAAGTGACAATATGAAAGTTTGTCAAAGGTAAAGTGATGGCTGAATTTTTTTTAACAATTTAGTAGATATATAAAAAAGTAGTAATCAATTAAGAAAACAATTAAGAAATAACAAAGGAATCCTAATGCTTGGCCAACGCATGCAAATTTTCGAAACGTTGTGTTACAGAGAATAAATGTCTCCATATTCTAAGTATAATAAAATATGTCAATTAAATAAAAATAATGATTGTGGCTCTACTTTGCGGGGCCCTAAAAATAAAGCCAATTATATTAAGTTCTTAAAAAATAAGTACCAATATAAGCAACCATACGAAAACTAAAAGAAGAATTCAAAATCCTACTAGCTAACTTTTATAAGTGCCAGTTTTTTGCTTCTATTATTCCAGATCAACTGGGAAAGTTTTTTCTTCATATAAAACATTAAAGATTCTCAAATTTGTACAGAGGGTAATGACTAGCCATAAATATTTGTTCTCCAAATAGTTTTGTAGATAGTGGTTGTAATGTCGCTTTTCTAATTAGTACCCTTGCCAATTTAAGTTATATAGAGTCAGCAGAGCAAAATTAAATAGTCACGTGTTTTATGCGCATTTTACGGGGGAGAGCTTGTGTTTATTTTTTTGTGCGAGAAATAACATAGTAAAAATATATGCAAAAATAATTACCCGTGTGATATATATATATAATATTATATATAATATAATGAGATATAAGTATATATATATATATATATATAGTGATATATATATAGTTATAGATATATATATAATATATAATGTAAGTATAACAAATATATATATATAGTAGAAGAGAGAGGCGAAGAAGTGAGTTTGATTGAAGAGTGAGTTTAGAAGAGATAAAAATTAGAGTTTGACTTGCAGAGAGAAGGCAGAGATAGAGAAGAGAGAGTAGAAGTTTAGAGAGAGAAGACTTCTGAAGAAAAGATGACGGAGAGAAGAGAGATGAGAGAGCAGAGAGAGGAGAGAGAGATGAGTTGGTGGTGGAGGTGGTAGATAAGCAGGCAATAACGTTTTTCGTATTTGTTTCTAAATTTGCACCTCTACAATACAATTTTATTTTTAGGCTTTGTTTTACCAAGAATGTGTTCGCATGTTAGTTGTAAGATAGGTTTAAAAAAAAAAAAGTTTGTAGTATTTTATGCACACATTTACAAATCCATTAGTCATCACTATCTACTGAAGATAATTAAATAACACCGTTAGTGGAATAGTGCTATCAGATATGACATTAAAAAGATAATATTTATAATATTCCATCTAAGAGAGTTACCAAGTTCTTTTATTTAATTGCAGAATGGGTTCGAATGCATGCAATCGATATTAAATAAAAAAAGAAATAGTGTATCCTAACCTACCGTCTGCCATTCGGCCAGTAAGCTATGGAGATAATTGTATTCTTTATATTGTCTCTTACAGTACGTTATATGAGTATATTTATATATTTACATATATATATATATAGTGAGTATATATATTAAAGTAATATAATATATATATATTATATATAATATATATAAATATTGAAATATGCTTTTATATATATATATATATATAAGTTATTCCCACATATGCATAAAATATATTAAACCTACACGTCGTCATCAATAATACAATCCGGTCCACGTGTATAGTATATACAGATATAGTTAATATATATATATATAGTATATAGCTATATTTTATTGAAAATTTATATATCCCTATTAATATTATTGCTACTGGCCAAACTGACGCTGTATTATTATATATTATCATAGTTATAATAAAATAAGTATATATATGTTTTTAATAGATATAGAGTTATTATATATACATAGTATAGTATTATAGTATATAATATTAAGTAAATTTAGAATAGTGCATATTATTAGTATATAGTCCTATTTAGTGATTAATTCAGCTGGTCTATATCATATAATACATATATATTTATATATAAAATAGTAATAATATATATTTAACAAGTATAGTAATGTGATTGCGTATGTATTTTTATGATAGTGATTTATCTTTGTATAAAATATGTTACCCTTTCAAAGTTTAGTTATGATATATAAGTTAGGTTATGTATTAGCTATAAAATTATAAAGGATATATAGACTATATTATATTTATATTGATATAAATAAATTTTATTATTTATAATTATATATATATTTATTCAGTAATTTTGCGAACCCTCCTCGGCAACTGTTGGATCTGAATCCGCAATCTGAAATCGGTGGTGTGGAAATGGTTGCGAAACAATCGTAATGCGCGAATTCAGCTGCGTCCTATACGAATCAGATCCCAAGATCAGTGTCTGTGAAATTTCTCGAAACCGAAATCTGATCCGAATCCGATATTCCGCAAACCATTGTAAAGAGCTTGAATCCGAATGAGAATCCGGAATCTGGATTTAGTGCTCCGAATGCGAATCGAATCCTTCCAATGATTTACAAAAATTTTATACATCCAACTAAAAATAGACATATATTTCTTTCAAAAATTTATAAAATTGTGTAAATTTTATGAAAATTTCATTTTTAATTTTTTTTATTTCCTAATATACATATTTATTTCTATGGAATTTAAAGTTATGTCAACTTTTCTGGAAATTACTCATATTATGTTATTTGACCAAAACTTTATTTATATTTTATAAATATATTTATATATATAATAAGAGTATCGTATATCGTATATTATATAATATATATATATAATTGAGGTATTATTTATATAGTATATATGTAGTATAGTATATACTAAATATCTTGTATATATATAAATATATATTATATATTATAATTATGATAAGGAAATCTATTGATATAATATGAAATATTGATATTATACTAATTTTATATTAAAATTTAATATATTATATATAATGCAATCAGTATATATTACTACATTATAAACAACAAAAATCTATATATTGGAATATACTATACATACTATACAATGACAAGATATATGTATCAAAATAAGAAATGATTGTATATATACTATAACTATATTAATATACTTACATATCTATACATATTCATAATATTAATAGACTTATTTAACACGGGAATAAATATTGCGAAATCAGGCAGTAAAACAGGATAAAATTAAGAAATGAACTAAATTTTTTTTCTTTTACGTAAGAAATTCCATCAATATTTGAAAAGAAATATGTCATATTATGGTTGGTTGTCTTTATATTTACATAATATAAATATATATATATAATCTTTACATTATATAATATTTGTTTAGCCTTATTTACCTCACTAAGTTTATATATATATAGATGTCTATATCTTTCAATATATATACAATTTTACTAACTTATAAAATATATATATTAAAATACCTTCTATTAATGCTTTAAACGCTATAATGAAATTTCAATCTTAAAGTTTGAACTACTTTTTATAAATTTTTTTAAAACGTGCATTAAGGAAATACAGCAATGTATAAACTCTTTCACATTTAGCATTATTCATCATATTTAAAAAATTAAAAATAATTAATTTTTTTAACATATTCTCTATAATTATTAGTTTTTCCATGTTTCAAGAGTAACTCTATTTCTCTTAATAGTGGCTAATGTTAATATGATTAAGCAAATAATATAGAAATATGTGCAAATCTTGATGTTTCTACGCACTCCAGGTGATTGCGCTTCTAAATGGCTGATACAATTTTATTTTCTAAGTTTTTATTTTTGGTTTATTTTTATATTTTAAGATGATTTTTGACATCCTGTGAAAACAAGAAATAGACATCGGATTCGAATCCAGATTCGGAATCGAGCTCCGAATCCGAATTAATAATGTAAAAATGTTCAAAATCCAAATACCGAATCCGTCTGTCACGGAAGAGGTGAGGAGGTGGAATCCGAATCCGAATCCACTGCACCTTCGGATTGCGATATCGTGAATCGAATCCGAATCCGATCTCGCCATCATCTGACATATATATATATATAATAATAATATTCTATATATAAAGAGAAGAAGATTTTTAATAAGAATGTCGGTGTTGGTTTTCAATTAGTGTCCGGTATTGATTTTTATATTTACAAAATATATTTACGGTATCTTATATCAAACGCTTTATTGGAAATTAGTTTTCAGAGCTTGCATTTCTTCTCAATTACAACGTAATTAAAAGATTTTCATTTTTCTAATGAACCAACTCTATTTATATTTTACATATAGCTAAGAAATAAATATGTGGTCCACTTTAAATATAAACTTTCCCCACTGCTTGTCAAACATGATGCCTGAAAACTATATTTATATTTAAACCATTTTTTTTTAATTTCATGAAACTGTCACAAATTTCATGAAACTTACACGAGATTAATTTTGTTATTTATATATATCATGCAGATCTTTGGACTGAAGTCAAATATAAAGGGGGTATCAAAAGCTGAATAGACATTTCCTGGAAATTGTTAAATCTTTATACTAGAAACGGGATTCATTAATCGAAAATTAGATTATAGTTAAATATGATGAGGAAGTAAAAAGGTTAACTAAATTAAAAAGTAACTAATATTATAATAATATTTACAATAAAATTAGTCAGTGGTCTGACACATGTCTGGGATATTTGAGAATTGCTAGAATTGACTGCAAAATGTTCCTATAGTAAATACTTCCTTGAGTGAGAACAAGGAAAGGGGGAAAATTTCACGAAAATTGGAGCTTTTTTTTCTTGGAACGCTTTACTCTTTTGTTGAATTTTTTTTATTTATTCTTTTTTTGTGGATAAAAAATTCCTTTTCGGGAAAGGGCTAGAAACATTATTTTAAGGTCTTGCAGATGCGTTGTTAATCACGTGGAAACAATTTTAAATATTAAAAATTGTACATATAAATTTATTAAACCACCCTTTTAATAAAACAGTTTTTTAATTTCGAAAATTTATCGTATAAACGGGCTTACTCGTTTTGAACTAAATTCACTAACATTGTGAAGGAACAAAATAAGCGCACTTTTTTTTTCATGGTAATTTTTTCATATTCTGATAAGAGTATTAGAAAATCTAGAAAAGCAAGTGGATTGACAATCTTTAATTGAAAAGAAATAAGTGAAACTAAATGAGAATAATATAAATATATAACTTATATCAACCGTGTTTGTATCAGTACTAACCTAATCTTCAATGACCTTTAAAGTTCATACTATTTTGTAATAGCTGATAAAGAGATCTATTTCAAATAATATTCTCTTCGTATTAGCCTAATCGCCCGGGGTTACAAAACGGTTATCCTAAATTAGGCTAATAATAGTTATTTCTCAACCCTATTCTTACAGAGAGAGGCGTCAGTTTCTATCCTGTAACGAGTGGGGTTGTTCGTGTGTTCTCGTTGTTGATTGTACATAGAGGAAATAAAGAATAAAGAAATCCAAATTATTTTAACATACTTCACTTCAAACAATCTTAGTACACATCAAAGCCTTACAAATTGAAGTAATAATGGTATTTTAAGATAAAAACTGTTTTGAGACATTGATTTGAATAAATAAAACAAGTCTTTATGTAAGCACAGAGAGACTGTATTTGTATTTTCGGTATGTAACATCGCGAAGATCGATGTCTCGGAAAGCAGTAAGCAACCAAAGAAAACACGTGGCATTGCTTGGTGTAGAGGGGTGCTAGGGCTGGTTTGATTTTCTGATTTATGGCTTTAAGGTACGTAGCAAATGGTTTTAATAAATTCATAAAATTTTTACGAGAAGTTATTTGTAAAACTCCTTGTTATAACATTTATGAACAAAAAGTTATTAAACAGTTAATAAAGAAATTCTTGTTCAAAGAAATGATTGATTTATTATAGAAGTTTTAGAAACTTTGAAATAATCTTAGTTATATTTTAATGAGTAATATAAATGTACTGTTATTAAAAGCATAAAATGTCTTTAATAAGATTATACGTTATTAATGTGTAAGTGAATGTTGCGTGTGTGGGTGGTAAGGAGTGTGCGTGGTGTTGGTGTAAGAGGTGTGCGTGGTGTGGGTGTGTGGTATGTGTGTTAAGTAAAGTCTGTGATGTGGCTGTAAGTAAAGTCTGTGTTGTACAATAGAATCTGTGCTTGGTAAGAAATTCTGTATGTTGTATCAAGTAATCTGTGTTGAGGTGTAAGAAATCTGTTGTGAGTTAAGTATAATCTGGTTGTAAGTAAATCTTCGTGTGTAAGTAGTGTTGTTGTTTAAGTAAATCTGTGTGAGCTGGTAACGAAATCGGTGGAGTGTAAGTAAATGATGGGAGTAAATCTGTCGTGTGTGGGATAAGTGTAAAATGAATGTTATGGGTAATGTAAAGTGGCATAGTGAGATGTGTGATAAGTGTCATAGTGAATTAGTGATAAGTGTAGGTGTGTGTGTATGGTGCGTGTAGGTGTATATGAATAATAACAATAGGCAGAAGTAAATAACACTAAGAAATAATAGATAAAAATAATAAAAATAAAATAAGAATAAGTAAAATAATAAAATAAAATTAAATGAAAGAATAAAACAGAATAAAATACAATAATTTTTTTGACGATATGTAGATTGTGCACAATGTGAATTTATGATGAATCGATTAGCTAAAGTAAAAGATAATTTAAATGAAAAATAGAAACTAAGCAACGAGGAATAGTATCAGTAAGAAATGACTTATGATAACAAAAGGACGAAGATAGTATGAAAGACGTAATTATAAGAAAAAAACATAGAATGTATGTAATCCATGCTTTAATACGAAAGTGGCAACTTAGCACAAAGGGCGAATTAATGACTGCTTACTTAAATGGGATAGTTAAAGCAGTTAAGCAGAGCGGAAGCAGTAAAGCAGAATGAGTTAAAGCAGAATACGAGGAGTTAAAAGCAGTAAAAGCAGAGATAGTTAAAGCGAGTAAAAACAGTAAAACAAAGCATACTAACTCCCTAGGTGTTAGTATTAACACCCTGCTTTGATTCTACTGGATTTTACTGCTTATAATGGTTGTAATTGTTTAATTAAATATATCAGCTAAAGCTCTAAAACATATGAGTTAAAACACTGTATTTTTAAACTTCTAAAAAGTAAAGCAGAAAGATTAAAACAGTAAGCAGAAAGCTTAGTCATCAGGGTATAAAGCAGAAATGTTAAAGCTAGTTAAAGCAGAAAGTTACCAGCCATGTAAAGCATGAAAGCTGCTAAAGGGCAGTAAAAACAGAGTTAAAGCCCGAGTAAAACAGTTGAACAAAAGCATACTAATCCCCCGCTAGGGTGTTAGGTAACACCTCTATGATTTACTGATTACTGCTTTAAGGTCTGTAATGTTAAGGTTTTTAGGTAAAATTACGTACTATTGTATGTAAATAAAATGATTTTATATCAGGACACTTTGTCTTTTCTTCTTACACGTTTCATTTTAGATTACGAATTAAATACAAAAAGTATTAAAGATAAAAGTTCAATTTAAGTAGGAAGGATCAATGTTTAAAAACACTACCTGTTCGTTAAAATTCAAGGGTCTCAGACTGTTCGACAGTCGAGTTTACCAGTCTTCTCAATAGATGTGGATTCAGCGCAATCATGTTTTTAACATTACAAATAATGTTTCTAATAATGAAATTTAAACCCGGTTAGAATGACTCAGTATATGGACAACATGAACAATTCTTTGAAATGTTTACAGTTTGGACAATAAAGATAATCTGAAGGATCTCATTCATCGTGATAATACCGACTTTTTTCAGCTGTCCCGCATATAGGAATTCTGCTGCGGGCGCTGCAGGCCACCGCGACGGGGCGGTAAGCCGCGAAATGATTGCCAGCGTCCTCGCGGGGCGCTCCGCGGCGAAAGCGTACCGCGGAAATATTGTCGCCGCGTCCGCTCGGCTGCTGGCGGATAGCGCCGGCGGGTCTTCGCACTGCGTGCGGTCGCTGGATCTTCACGCGGGAGGGCGCATGCATGTACCGGCCCTGAGATGGCTATAGCTTGATTGACAACTAGGGAAGCATTAATATTAACTCTGATTCTTTAATGTAGGGTAGAGATGAGCTATCAAAGATGATTTCATCAAACATGAATCATCAATATAGACGGTATCAAGGATGACGTCATAAGATGAGTCATCAAAGGTGAACCTTCAAAGTTGAGGCATCAATTGCTGAGGCATCAATGCTGAGGGCAATCAATGCTGAGGGCATCCAAAGTTGAGCATCAAAGCTGAGCATTCAAAGTGAGCATCCAAAGTTGAGGAGCGATCAAAATAATCGAGATGTTGTGAGTGGTAAGTGTAAGTGTTCTGCGTGTGGGGTGTAAGGTATTGGATTAAGTAATGTCTACTTTGGAGGAGTGTAAGCCTTAATACATGTGTCATCAGATTGCGTGGTACGAACTGGTCATAGTGAATGTATGTATAAGATGAGCATAGTGTATGTGTTGTGTACAACTGACGATAGGTGAAGTGTGTAGTGGATTAGTGTGTAGAATGTAAGTCAGAAATCCCTGTGCTGCCGGTGTGTAATGCTAAATCTGCGTGTGGTAGTTAAATCTAGTATCGTGGTAAGCGTAAATCTGTGTGGATTGTACAGTCAATAGGCGATGTGTGTTTATAGTAAACTTGGGCATAGAATCACAAGGTTGGACCGAAAAAGTTTAGGTCTCCATAAACGACGTTGTACCAGGTAAGAAATACAAAAGGTTGGGCTAAAAATTAAGGCGCCGAAAGAATTAGGGTGCCAAAGTTCGTGGACCAAAATTGACCATGGAAAGACCAAAGGTTAGGTCGTGTGGTTGTACTGGAATAATTTAAATGTAAGTGAAAGTATCTATGTGAGTGGACAGTGTCGATAGTGATGTGTGTTATAAGTTTCATATGAAGGTGTGTATAGGTGTGTGGTGTGTGTGTGTGTGTGTGGTGTGTGTGTGTGGTGTGTGTGTTGTGTGTTGACCGCTGATGGAAATAAGTTAGGACAGATCCAAAAAGGTCAGGGTACCTACATGACCAATGTTACGCAGATGCCTACAAAGCAAGGGTGAACAGTGACTGGCTGACTGTCAAGGTTGGGTGGCTGGATGGGTGAAGGTGAAGGCTGAATTAGCTGGGTGTAGGCTACTGTGGAGGTCAGGTGTAGTAGGGTGTGGCTAGCAAAACATCAAAAAAGGGCTAGGCCCCTAAAGGCTGGCGAAAAATTAGGGTGGGGTAAAATAGGGGGCAATACGTACAACGGTTGCTTACGCAACCGTTAGTGGCGCAACCCTTCTTCGAGGGTTGCAGAAATTGGTTCTCAAAAAAATTAGGGTTTGCCAAGAAGTTAAGTTAGGTTTCTCAAAAGAATGGGTTGCCAAAAAAATGTAGGGTCTCAAAAATGAGGGTCGCAAAAAAGGTTCAAGGATGCAAAAAAGGTCAAGGTCAAAAAAGGTCAAGGTCAAAAAAGGTCAAGGTCAGTCAAGGTGAGTCAAGGTCAAGGCCCAAAGAGGTCCAGGATGGTCAAGGTCAAGCCCAAAGAGGTTCAGGATGGTCAAGGTCAACGCCAGTATAGGTCTGGTCAAGGTCCTAGGATTCTGCGAGGGTCAAGGCCCAAAAAGGTAAAGGCCCAAAAGGTCAAGGGCAGGTAAAAAATTGGCTCAAAAAAGGTCAAGGCCAAAAAGGTCAAGCCCAAAAAGGTCAAAAAAGGTAAAAAATTGGGCTAAAAAAAGCCTCAGGTAGGTTCCTGGGCGCTGTGGTCAAAATGACCAACACGTCCAATATGACTCCCCTACTACTTTCCCTAATTAAAGTACCTTATACCATTTAACGTAATTTCCCCCCCTTTTTGGGGTCTTTTTTCTCTTTGGTGTGGGAACTGTAAAAGACGTAGTCTCCAATTTTTTCACACATTATATTATCTTCATAGAAAGCACTTATCAAAATTTAAAATAAATTTTTTGACCAAAATCCTCGGGAAATTTCAAATAATTTTCCCCAACTTTGGAATTTTCACAAAACCTTTGAAATTTTTTTAAATGTTAAATAAATACAGCAATAAGGTTTATTTTCTTTAAAAAATTATAAAATAAAATATTTTTAATACTACGCAGTATTAGTCATATATATATATACATTAGTTGCGATATATAGTATATAGTTAGAGATTCCAATATAATATGTATTCTTGATAATTAATATTATATATTATATTATATTTATTATATATTATAGTATATATATATCTATAGTTATACGTATCGAGCTATATAGTGAATTGATTATTACGGGTTTTTGTTAGTTTTTGTGTATAGTTTTTTGTGTAAAATACAGAAAGTACTTGGCAACTATTTCTTGTTAAATGTAATATATATATATTATAGTATATATCTATATTTATATAATATTTATATATATTATAATATATATATATATATATATATATATATATATATATATATATATAATATATATATATTTTTAACGTTATCTAAATTAATAGAATTCTTTATATATATATTTTTAACGTTATCTAAAAAAAATTTCTGATGCTTATATATATATATATAAATATATATTATTTAGTTAAATATATTTAATATAAAAATTCTTTTTACATTAGCGGTACAGTAGATGCATCTAAGGCCACTAATATATATATAATAATATAATAATATATTATAGTATATATATATAATATATATAGTATAATATATATACTATATAATATATATATATAATAAATATATTGTTATATATTATATATAATTATATATAGTATTATATATATAATATATACCTATATATATATTCATAAAAATTTTCAATCGAAAGAGTTAAAAACTCTTTTTATATTACGATTATTTTCCTTTTAAATAAGTTCTATGTAGAAAAATACATTTTTAAAATTAAATTTAAGTAATTATTATATTAAACTCTTGTTTTGTAGAAACAATATTTACTTTAATGTTATTTTTTTTCTGCAAAATATTGAATATTTATAGGATTATATAATATATATTATATTATATAGTAATAATATAATTAATATATATATATATAATAATATATATAAATATATTAATATAATATACTATATATATATTCTTGATATTAATGGAGTATATATGTTTATATAGCCTACACATAAATGAAAAATTAATTTTATTATTAACTTTTAATTCGAAAAAGATATAAGATATATTTTAATATATATACAGCTCAATAACGATTTATATATTATATTATATATATATATATATAGTATATATAAGATTATATATTATATATTATATATATATATATATACTTATAATAGTATAAATATATACTATATCATATATATCTAATTAAGCCAAATACCTTGAATCGGCAAATAACCCACTTTAACACCGCGTACAGTTTTAGGCCGGTCATCGGTTTTGCATATTGACGGAACATTTGGATCAACAGGAATCAGCAAATTTTAAAATTTTTGAGTTTTTTTAGTGTACGAGACACTTATTTGTTTTCTTATTATATATTTAAATATTTTAGAGATTTAAAAATGGCGTCCCCATTGTCTGGATTTGTCAGATAATGCACCTCAAAGTGATATGGACACATAAAAAACCAAGCGTAAAACTTTCGGTGACATGCCACAAAGGCTATTAACGAAGTCACTACCCAATTAATGGATCCAAACCCTGATATCGCGAAACTAGAATCCCTTATAACTAACTTATAAAATTTAGATATTAGATTGGGTGAAACTGATGATAACATCGCTGGATTTCTAGACGAGGAAAATACTCTCATTGATGATGAGGAGAATTATGCTCGGCATACCTCTATATTGATTCTATTAGTGCCCTTAAATACAAAATTAGAAATCTTAATAAACCAGCTTTGCTCCCAGCTTCACTCATTGCCACATCGGTTATTCCTTGGGAGCTGGAGGCATTTAAATGTCCATTTAAAAAATTACCAACTTTTAATGGTAATAAACTTAAATATGCTTTGTCATAGAAGCTTTTGAAAACTATGTTAGAGGTCAGAATTATTCTGATCTTAGTAAACTTGATTTATTATTGGATTGCTTTCAAGCTGCTGCTAAACAGATGGTATCAGGTTATGCCATCACCGCAGATAACTATAAAGTAATACGTGATCTTCTTAAAAAAGATTTTGATAATCCCGCAAAGTTCAAGGAGACCTTAATATTGAAATTAACTAAACTCAACACTCCGAAGTATGAGTACTCTGACCTTTATCAATTTAAAACAGATATACATTGCTATATCGAATCTTTAAAAAACCAAGGGCAAGATCGTCGAAGACGATATTTGCTCTACTATCTTGGGTGTTTTACTTGCCCAAAAATTACCCTCACAAATCAAAGAAAAGGTTGTCTGGGAACATGCCGGTAAAAGTTGGACCCTTGAATATCTTTTTGAGTGTTAAATCAAGATCTCACAGTATTAGAAGCCTCAGAGCAAACCTTATCAAGCAAGGATAAAAATATTCCCAAAAAGTCAGAGCATGCTTCTAATTCTAATAACAAATGAAAGGGACATGGAGCAAAACAAAAACAATCAACTATGCTTAATATCAACACAAACATAGAACATCAAAAATCCAATAATAAACCAAATTACCAAAATAACCACAACAAACCTAATTATAGCAACAACTATAATAGGTTTAACAATAATAGTCCCCCTAATAATCAAAATAAAAGCCCCATAACATAACAACAATCAGAACTACTATCAAAATCGTACCACAAATAATATTTATAATAACAGCAATTTTCTTAATAATCAAAATAACTCCATAAAATGTTTCTGTAACAGCAGGCATTACACCGCCAATTGTATTCTTATAAACACCCTTGAACTTCGTAACCAATTAGTTAAAAATCATCGTTGGTGCTTTAAGTGTTTGGGAAGCAGTCACCCTACACCTGAGTGCCAAAATACTAAAAAATGCTACACTTGTCAGTCTCCTGAGCATCATACTGCTCTTTGTCTCCAATATAAAAAACCTGAATATATTTCAGCTATACCCCAATCCGCCTCAAACCACTTAACCTCCACCTTGTTAGCTCAGAGCAATGGTGTAGCCCTCCCTATACCGGATTTAAAAATAAATAAAGGAGACAAATCCGTCCTTGTTCGCAGCATTTTCGATCAAGGAAGCCAGGTCTCATTAATTTCGAAATCAGTGGCTAAACTATTAAATTGTATCCCCCATTCCACCATTAACTTCTCCATAAACGAAATTAATAAAAAGGGCACTCCTTCGGTGCATGATGTGGTCACAATAAGCATCAGTACCAAAGAGGGGGTGATCCCCATTTCTGCTGTTACAGTAGATCGTCTTTCCAACGATCTTAAAATACCTGGACTTGTGAAGACCACACAAATGCTCAGACAATATCACATCCCTCTTGCTAATCCTTATCCAACTTCAGATGTTGTTACGGATATTGGTTTACTTGTGGGGTCTGATAATCTTCCCCCTTTTCTCGTATCACATGAGGAAATAAATTATGTAAATATGTTAAAGACCAATTTAGATCATATTATTTGGGGTAAATTACCCTTTGCTTCTAGTGGCACTGAATCTCAGGTCACTATTGTTTCTTCTTTACGGGCAGAAGTCCAACTGTTTGATTCTATAGTTAGTTTTAGTAATCCTATTCGTAAGGACATTGATCATTCTTCCTTTCTCCCTATAATTGTGGAGGAACAACCTTTAAATTTAGTTGCAAATCCTCCCCTCTGTAACTAAGGCCGAGGACTCTTAGTTATAAATCCTTCACCTCCCTTCGAAGATGCCGAAGGAGGGGAAGTTGTAAATAATGCGCATCCTTCTACTTTTTTCCCATGAGGAATATTTAGATTTAGTTAATAGATTTAAGGTTTTGTCTGCCTCTGCTGAGGCCTGTGAAATTCCCCCCTCTGAAAACATTGAAAATATAAATATTACCTCGGTTGAGGTTGGTGAGAACTCTCACCTTTCTGAAAACTCTAAAAACATTGATATTGCCTCCACTGAGGCCTGTGAGAACTCACATTTTTGAAAAATTTGAAAATATTTATATTGCCTCCTTTTATACTTATGAGGACTCTCACACTTTTGAAAAAATTGATAAAAATATATTATCCTCATCGGCTGAAGCTTTAGTACTGATTCTGTTTCATTGAAAAATATAGAAAATAAAAAACAATTCCTCGGCAGAAAACCCAAACACCCCTCCTCCTATAATTACAGAGGAGGAATATAATAAAATCTCCATGGACGATCTTGATCGTCTATGGTCTCTCTCTCACATTGGAATACTGCCTGATGAGCAGTTTACTTTAGCTGAAAAAAATACCCTTGAATCTTTCAAGGACAATTTGCGCTTCGAAAATGGGAAATATGTAGTGTCATTGCCATGGCGTGCGAATCATCCCACATTACCTGATAATTATTCTTTGTCGAAACGTCGACTCTATAGTGTACTAAAACGGCTCAGGATCGAACCTGAATTATTAAAATCATACAACGATGTAATAAAAGAACAGCTGTCCCTTGACTTCATCGATGAAGTAAAACCTTCCACCTCCCCTTCATCCTGAAGCCAAGTTGCATTACCAACCCTATCATGGGGTGCGTAAAAATTCTTCTACGACTAAACTACGTTTAGTTTACGACTGCTCATCCAATAACCCCAGTTTAAACTTCTGTTTACACAGTGGTCCGTCCCTGATAACAGATCTTGGAAAATTATTATTCAAATTTCGAATAAAAAAGTATGCAACTTCATCAGACATTGAAAAAGCCTTTTTAGGCATTCGTTTAGCAGAAAAGGATCGATATTCAACTCATTTCCTATGGGTCAGAGATTCTTTAAACCCTCATTCGCCTTTAGTAACATATAAGTTCAAATCAGTACTATTTGGAGCAACTTGCAGTCCATTTTTATTGGCATCATGCTGCTGGGAATTGAACCTGGACCCTAGCAGATGTACACAGATGTGTTTGACCACCACGCCACGATGAGTTAAAAGAAGAACACGACAATATTTCATATGGTCCAAATAGGGCATGCCGCGCTCTTCCCGCTCACACTCGGGGGAAGGGCCAAACAGGGTACCGCGCAAGGTGAATAATAATACAACAGAACCGGGGGTCAAGATGTACATAAGAATTGAAATAACCTACAATCAAATTTGTATTGAAAATTACCCTTAAAATATTTTCACCCTGCCGGAAATCGAACCTGGACCCTAGCAGATGTACACGTATGTGTTTGACCACCACGCCACGATGAACTAAAATTAGAACATGACAATATTTCCTATGGTCCAAATAGGGCATGCCACGCTCTTCCCACTCACACTCGGGGGGGGGAGGCAAACAGGGTACAGCACAAGTTGAATAATAATACAACAGAATGTACATACAAGATGTACATAAGAGTTGCAATAACCTGCAATCAAATTTGTATTGAAAAACACCCCTAAAGTATTTTCACCCTGCTGGGAATCGAACCTGGACCCTAGCAGGTGTACGCGTATGTGTTTGACTACCAGGCCACGATGAGCTAAAAGAAGAACACGACAATACTTCCTATAGTCCCAGTAGGGCATGCCGCGCTCTTCCGGCACACACTCGGGGGGGGGGGGAAACAGGGTACCGCATAAGGTGAATAATAATACAACAGAACCGGGGGTTAAGATGTACATAAGAATTGCAATAACTTGCAATCAAATTTGTATTGGTGGTCAAACACATACGAGTACATCTGCTAGGGTCCAGGTTCGATTCCCAGCAGGGTGAAAAACTTTAGGGGTGTTTTTCAATTCAAATTTGATTGCAGGTTATTGCAATTCTTATGTACATCTTGACCCTCGGTTCTGTTGTATTATTATTCACATTGTGCGGTACCCTGTT
>JABUQX010012459.1:67500-70000 GCA_015478945.1 Trachelipus rathkii
TGATTAGAAAAGAAACACAGCTACTAGCCTAGCACCTATATTTCAAGCAACCTCTACTCCACACTTTTCTATAATTGCAACTCTACTACTATTTCTCTAATGAGTTTAAAAGAAAAAAACCCTTCATATAAATTAAAAACAACATAACCTATATATATAATATATATATATATATATATAATATATCATACTATATATATATATTATATATACCTATATAGTAAATAATTACCATATATATATAATATATATAACTAGAATATACCTAATATAACTCCATAAATAAATACTCATAATATCCATAATACCATAACCATATATATACACGAAGCCGCTACTCCACAAACGTTTGGGTGAATTTGGATGCTGTATCCCCTTCTGTCCATAGATGTGGCGAGCAGTATGCTTTGTGAATCAGTGTGTCAACAGTCACGTAGCTGAAAGGACGATTTTTTTTGTTTGTTTTGGGCGATTTTGCATAAAGTGTAAGGTTTAATTGGTTTCGGCGTTTTTTCAACCGAATAAATGACGGATTTTAACGAGCAAAGAATCTGCATTAATTTTTGCCTTAAACTTTAAAAAAGAAGAAGAAATTACTGTAGAAAGACATTGAGTGCTACAGTAAGCCTTTGGAGAAGATACTGTGAGTGAGCAAAGGCAAACCATATTCATGGTGCAAATGCTTCGAGGACGAACAGCTGTCTGCTAAACCCACCCGCTCGACCACCTCCACTTATCTGCAACAAATCGCTCACACACGCAGCTACAACCGCACGGACCAACCCCACAAATACACAGACAAGCAGTTCGTCATGAGCACCATATCCTTTAGACAGAACCCGACTAAGAGCGACAAACATCAATCCCCATGACTGCCATTTGGAAGATAGTAGAATAGTCATAAGGGACTGTTCACCACATTTTGTCTGACGTTTTGAATATGAGAAGCATTTTAGCAAAATTTGTCCCAAGAGTGCTGAGCAAAGAGCGGAAAGTCGATCGCATTTCTGTCTGTACACAACTCGAACAAGAAGTCAGAGATAACCCGAACTCCATCTCCAATATCATGTCTGGCTTGAATCAAGGTTTAACGGATATGATCCTGAAACTAAGCAGCAGTCGTCGCAGTGGAAATTGCCAAATTCTCCACTGCCGAAATAAAAAGAACGTCAAGTTCGCAGCAATGTCAAGTCCACATTGGTCGTTTTTCGTCACTAACGGGATTGCACACAAGGAATTTTTACCAACTGATCAAACCATCAATGACAAGTTTTTTTACTCTGAGGTTTTGAAGCGGGTGAGGGAGGGAATTCGTCGCAAACATCTAGACAAGTAGAAGAACAACAATTGATTTCTCCACCATGACAACGCACCTGCTCACACATCGCTAGTTGTTTGACAATTCATGATTTCGATAAAACGTTACAGTGATTCCACACACCATACTAGCCTGACTTTGCTCGCTCTGACTTTTTATTATTCCCAAAATTGAAATTACGGATGAAAGGGAGTCGTTTAAACACGATTGAGAAGATTCAGGAGGAATCGCTGGAGGTCCTCAACGCACTCACACTTAAGAACTTCTTCAATGGATGCAATAAATCACATGAAAAACGCTGACATCGCTCATAAGAAGATGCTCAATCACAACGCGAAAAAACCATGCAACCTCATCAAAGCAAGGGTCACGGTCGAAACTAAGAGGTGTAAGATAAGCTACTTTGTTTTACTACCAAATTTCTCAAAACTTTCTGTAATCATAATATTAATATATATCCTAAACACACAGTACTATCATATGCATCAACTATATTACGTACAATAAACCCACATATAATCATATATATATCACTATACAAATATTATAAATATATATATATAAACAAACATATAATAAATTAACACTAACAAATAATAATCTATATATATATATAATTATGTAGATATATATATATATTATATATATATATATATATATATATATATATATATATAAATATATATATATATATAAGTGCGTCACATGCACTGGAAACAGAAAAGTAGCAGAAGAATATGACGCAAGTCGAAAAGAAATCCCAGTCTTACTGTCCCCCTTTATACCCTTAAGTGATAACTCGTCGCAGTCAGAAAAATCCACCCAAGGGCTTCACGGGACTATGACTGACCCTCAATATGGCATCTCGTCAATGTAGGGTCCACCCATTGGTCCAGGTGGGCCACAACCATACCCCTTCACAAAACCTCGCCATTCACTCTTATTATACACCTTTCTTCTCGCCTCTGCAAAACTCATATTCCCCTCCTCCAGGCATTTCTTTACTGACTCAATCCACTTTTTCTTCGGTCTCCCAGCCGGTCGATTCCCAGCACACTCACCGCTATATATCCGCTTAACCAACCGACTATCCTCCATCCTTTCCTTTCCACATGACCAAACAATCTTAATGTACTTTCATTTATTCTCTCATTTACTTCTTTCTTCACACCACACAACTTT
>JABUQX010012459.1:77500-97126 GCA_015478945.1 Trachelipus rathkii
TATACTATTATATATATATATATAATATAGGTATAATATATATATATATATAATATATATATTAATATATATTTAGTGATGCAGCAGATGTCACTTTTTTTCGCTCCGCGAGCGAATGTTGATTTTAACACTCCGCCGGATGCGATTTGTATATATTATTATATATATGATATATATTATATATATATATATATTATATACTATAGTATGTCATATTTACATTTATTTTATATAGTATTATGTATATGTTTATCTTTATCTAGTACACATCTTGTATATGTCAATTTTATCATATATATAAATATATATATATATATATATACTATATATATATATATATAAATTAATATATATATTATAATATTATATAATATACTATACCCTAACTAAATATAATATATATATAATAATATATATATATATACTATATATATAATAACTGGAAACCTCTTTATTTGTGTGCATAATATTAGGAATAATAAGTGTCATTTTTATTCTTCGACTTGTGTCATATTTCTCCATCTACTTTTCTGTTTTTGGAATGTCTAGCGATGCCTTAGCACAGCCTTAGTGATGTCTACTAGCATGATACTAATAATGTATATAAATGCCTAATGATATTTGTTTAGCCACAATGTATTAATATTAATTGTTACCCGGGTGCAGGAAAAGTGGGACCCAAACTCAGTTGCACCCACCAACCCTCTTTCCCCAAGACCTCCGACATTAATGAAAGAATTTTACAATTGGATTATATCCTTTTTGCATTAGTATTGAAATTCAAATAATAGGAACGGTTTGCTTGAGGAACTCAATTTTAAAACATTTGTCATTGTTAATTCTCTTTTATCATATATTAGCCCTAGCATTGCTAAATACTCTCTCACTTGGAAACATAGTTGGAGGACAGGCCAAGTATTTCCTTGAAGGCTACTCAAGCGTGGGTAAACATTTGCTTAACTTTCACCAACTGATAGGATCATCATTTGTTATCTAGTCGTTTTTTTGGTGATAGTTCCAATCATTTGCACTACATTGTTTGGTAATGCTGCGTGTTTCTTCATCACTACGGGACTGTAATATTCTCCCAGTGAATCTGTTATGATTTACTTGTAGAAGGTGTTGGTTCGTAGATTTCGTTTGTTTTCTTTTAATGGGTGGCGAACTATTTAATAACTGTTCGGATTGAAGTCTTTCAACGGCAAGGCAAAGTGACGATTTAACATTGTCTCTAATAGGTGTTTACAAAGAAAAAACTGCCTTTAAACGGGGATCAAGTAAGTTGCTATAGTATGAAGGTCATTATTTCCAAAGAAACAAAGCGTTTTTCTAGCTCTCGTTTTATTACAACATCTTTCTTTTAAATCCTCATCATTTTCATTTGAAGAGGTTCAAAGTGCTTCCTTAGCGTTGAGATTAATGGTATTTACATCGTGACAGAAGCTGTAGAGGCGCTGAAATTTCGTAGTATCTCTATCTCATGTGACCTGTTAATTTCAAAATTATAGGGAACTCGTGCTGTTAGAGATCATGTATTCATACACCAGTCAAGCTTGATCTCCAGTCTTTCATTTAAAGTTGGCGTTCAGATTCATCTTAAAGTATTTTTATTAAAAATTCTTTACAATCCGACAAATAAAATATCGCGCAAACATTCTCCGCAGGGGCAAAAGCGAGCGGAAAATGCGATCTTAACAATGTGGGATCTCCGCGGATGCGAGTGCGGATGTAACCTGCATCACTAATATACATATATATATTATACTATATATATATATATATATATATATATATATATAATATATAACTAATATTAAATAAAAATATATAATATATAACTATATATAATATATACTATATATATATATATATATATATAATAATATATCATATATATATAATAATATATATATTAATATATATATAATATATATATATATATATATATATTATTATTATATATATATATTATATATTATATATATTAAAAAAGGCCTTATAAAATGTTGAGAAACTGCAAGTTAGATAAAGTTTTAATTACATAATATAAGTAGTCTTCTAAGAGTAGGAGCGTAAGCTTTCGATCTTTTACTAAGATCCTCCTTCAGACGCCTATTAATTAATATAACAGATGACTGCCCTGTTATTAAAAAAAATATTAAAATAATATAAATGGAATTAAGTAGTAGTTTCAGGCCAGTTTGACCGCTGCCACCCTTTTCGATATGAAGGAATAGAGATATTTGCTTCAAACTTGGAATATATCTTAATGTATGGGAAAGCTCGAACCGTGTAAATTTCAAGTCTGTAGGATTTATATAGAGGGTCACCCCCGAGGGTGGGGACGCCGATATTGCGCTTACGCCCTTGTTGCTTGATCCGAGCGGATGAGTTTAGGCCTAACAAGCGTTTGGGCGACCGACCACTTGGAGGTCAAACAGACCGAAGGGTCCTGTTGACCGACAGACACAGACTGAGCGCGCGTGCGCATACACAAACACATTATTATTATTATTATTATTATTATTACGTCGAAGAAGTGATCCCCGAAGGGGATCACTTCTGAGTTGTTTTTAACCTCTTCTGCGTCTCCTTCTGCGTGTCCTTCAGCATCGCATCGCACCGCCCCGCACCGTACCGCACCGCACCGCACCGTGCCGCACCAATTCCGTCTCATTCTCTGAAGTTTTTTATTATTATTATTATTATTATTATTATTATTATTATTATTATTATTATTATTATTATTATTTTTTATTATATTATTATTATTATTAGTAGTAGTAGTAGTAGTAGTGGTAGTAGTAGTAGTAGGTAGTAGTAGTCCACAGAGTATGCGTAGTACGTTAGAGTTTATCGTACGTGATAAATTCTGGAACTGGTGTTAGAGGGGAGTAACCTCAATGTATACAGAGTTAGTCCCACGGTGCCCCCCCGAAGGGGGACCCACACCGCCCTCAAAAAAAAAAAAAAATCTAATTGATGTAATAAGCTGAAATTTGGTGAGAGGATCAGAGTTGAGTTTCTGAAAGAGTTTAGTATAGGAATCTGAGGATTGGTCCGGCACCGGTGCATGGAGGCACCACTGCGGTGCTTAGTTAACAAACATTCGTATAACAACAATATTGGTGGCCTTATATATGTTATGGGATCTGTAGATTTCGAAAATACATGGTTCAGATTACCATCAAAGAAAAAAATAATAAAATAAATAATTAAATAAAATAAATAAAATAAAGAAAATGAAATAAATAAAATTTCTTATTCTTTTTGTTTAAAACTTACAAATTTACGTTTTTACATACCTAAAGCACGTAAAATCAGTTAAATCAAGCCACTATCCAACCTCCCTCCTGACCATCCTGTGATCTATTGATCTATTGATAAGGTCAAATTTTTACTAAATTGTAACGTTTACATACCCTAAAACAGTAAGATCACTAAATCAAACCACTATCCAACTCCCTCCTGACCATCTGTGATCTATTGATCTATTGTAGGTCAAATTTTACTAAAATTGTAACGTTTTAACTATACCCTAAAGCAGTAAAATCCACTAAATCAAACCACTATCCAACCTCCTCTTGACCATCTATGATCTATTGATCTATGATTAAGGTCAAATTTTTACAAAACTGTAACGTTTTACATACCCTAAGCATAAATCACTAAATCAAACCACTATCCAAGCTCCCTCCTCCCACCATCCTGTGATCTATTGAATCAATTGATTTAAGGTCATTTTTTAACTAAATTGTAACGTTTACATTACCCTAAGCAGTAAATTCACTAAATCAAACCACATTCCAGCCAGCATTCGGGCACTCCTCAGGGACCATCCTGATCGATTGATCTATGATCTATTGTTCAAGTCACATTCGAGTATCATTATAAAGTAAACATAACATAAAAATCAAGTTATACAAGCATCAATCAATATATGTTGACGTAACCAAAGTTTCCACATCAATAAAGCTCACATACGTTACATGAACCAAGAAAAAATAATGTACAAAGACAAAACGATCACACCTTAAACACGAATAAACTCGTCAACATTAACAAAGTTCACACTTAACACCGTAAGTAACTAACATACAATACAAAGACGCAAACCTATTCCTTACTCTTGTCAAGCAATCTAAACTTTTTGTGAACAAAACACCAAAGATTTCAGTAAACATAACTAAAATTATTCACAACATGGTTAATATATACAAACAGCGGAAGTGATGCTAACGTACAAGTCTTCCACATCAATAAGCTAACATATCGTTACATGAACCAAGAAAATAATGTACAAAGACAAAAACCATGACACCTTAAACATGATAAACGTCAACATTAAACCAAAGTTCACAACTTTAACACCTGAAAGCAACCTAACATACAGCAAAACGTAACCTAATCTTACTTTCTCAAGATATCTCTTAACATATTAACGTTAATCTTACACTGGAACAAGTAACATTTAACTAAAATTCTCACAACATTGAATATCATACTGATCAACGAAATATACTCTAACATAATAAAGTTTCACATTCCAATAAAACTTACATAGCGTAACATAACTAAGAAAATAATGTACAAGAGACAAACCTAACACAACACATACGAATAAATGTGACACATTAACAAAGTATCCACCGAGTCTTGTATATACTAATAGTGATATATGCTAACATAACAATGTTTTCACATTAATAAAGCTAACATGCATCATCATGAACTATGAAAAATAATGTACCAACGAACAAAACCAACAACATCTTACGCCCAATAAACCTGTTAAACATTAACAAAAGTTCCTCACTTAACATCGTAAAGTCACTAACTTTACATACAAAACGTAACCTGTCATACTTTTTCCAAGCATATCTCTAACTTATTAACGTTAATCTTACATTGATACAGTAACATTTATCAAAATGGGTCATAACCATACCTAACCAACATTATACCTAACGAGTAAAGACGAATAAAGTAAAGTTTTGACTCATCTCTTTTTAGACTCCGCCTCCTTCAGAAAATACCAACTCTAACATTTGAAAAATGATTTTATGCTTTTAACCATTTGCATAAAGTATGCATACTTATATATTTTGACCCTATGCAGGAATACAAGCAATGTAGCAGTCGCCATTCGTTTACGATTAAATATAAATGACACATCGTTGGAATAACGAAACTCCTCGTGAAGATATCAAACAACAGGTGCGAAGAGATGCAGGGAGATGTCATCGTATCAGCAACGTCCGAAAAACTATCCTACTGAAGAAATAGTGTATAAACCTTAAAGGTAATGAGATTTCTTTCTTTCAACCAATCAGAGAAATAAAAAGCAAGAATACGACCGTACGAATACCATATCAGTTCATAAAGGAGATAATTTCCTAGTTCGACAACAACAAACAACAACAACAACAATAACATAGTACAAGATAGTTCTCTTGGATACTAACCAAACGACATTACATGCAACGATAAGCATTGTTTTCACATTAATAAAGCTAACATAGACATTACCTGGCTAAGAAAAATAATGAACAAAGAAAACTAACACAACTAAGCACGAATTAAACTGTTAACATTAACAAAGTTCCACACGTAACACACCTGTAAAGTAAATGACATTGCATACAAAACGTAACCTATTGCCTCCACTTTTACCAAACATATCTCCTAACATATTAACGTTAATTACATTGACACAGTAATATTTAGCAAGAATTTATCATAACCTTGTTAATTATAACAGAGCAGTGAAAGTATGCTAACGTAACAAAGTTTCCACATTAATCAAGCTAACATCCTGAACTAAAAATATGATGTACAACGACAACCTAACACACCATACGTACGAATAACCTACTAACATTAACAGAACTTTCGACTTAACAGCAGTTAAGTACCTAACACATATACAAACGTAACCTATTCACAACTTTTTTCAAGCATAATCTCTAACATATCCAATGTTAATTTTACATTAACATATAATATTTTAACAAAAGATTTGCATAAATCCTGTCTAATCATCAAACTGACAAAGAATATAAAGCGAAACGTAACAATGTTTTACATTATCATTTCGTAATATTTTAACAAAAAATTCATCATGACCAATCCTCTAATAAATTTTTTTCATTTTTTAATCCCTTACTTAATTGCATACATAAAGTTTTAACCAAACTAACAAAAAAATAACAAAATTTAACCTGACAAACATAAAAATAAGTTCTTTGGAAAAAAATACCACAGTAAACCGTAATAGTTAACTGATATTTTAAAGCAGTAAATTCAGTAAATCAGTAAATCAAACCCCCTAATCCATGCAGTCCCCTACCCATCCCACCCTCCTGTGATCTATTGAACTATTGATCAAGTCAATTTCGAGCATCATTTGGATAACATAACATAAAAATAAGTTCTTATATACTAACAACTATCGAATATATGCTTAACCAACAAAGTTCAGCATCAATAAAGTAACTATCATAGAAGCGTAACTAAGAATATAATGTACAAATGCAACCTAACATACCTAGCGGATTGAATAATCAGCTAACATCCTGAAAACTTTCAACCCAAGACTAGTCGTAGAGTGACTAAATCAACATGACATTTCTCGTGAGACGAAGTAAAGCCCCTCGACAAAGCACCTATAATAGATTGAACAAAAGCATAACGTCAGAGGTCAATTGACTTCCCATGAACGCATTGTGTTCGCCCCAGCCTAGGCGCGCATAGCTCGCACAGCAAGGAAAGCAAGGGGGATAACAAAGACTCCCCGTGAATCAATTATCAAGGTGATGGCCTTTACACCTTAAGAAAAGCAATACAAAGCATGTGAACAAGCGATAGGCAGCCCGAAGGACTCGTAAAATCTCAGGTAACCCACGCCGCGAGTAGACTTCGAAACATAAGCCCCGGAACGGTCTGTGGAACTACACCCTCGAAGCCCATGATAGCGACACTCACCCCGTGTCGTTTCAATCAGGAGGACACGTGTCACCCTGGACGCTCTTGTGTGCAAAAGGGAAGGGTGTGGTATGCGGAAAGGCAGCAGTGGATCTTAGAACCGTGGAGTGAGAAATAAATCCTTATAGATGGAGTCTAGGCGAAGAAGAGGGTTCTTAAGGGAACAGGACAAAGAACCCAAAGGAAAGACAGGACGCATGAACAAGGAGTGTGGACTCCAACCAAAACACCACCCGATGACGATGTAACCCGGTATGAGCGTCACACCAAGTGTATACACGAACTTAGTTGGTTGAGTAATGTCTTCATGTAACACTTGCACCTAGAATATTGCAAATGATATCGACCGGATTCATATCATATCATATGTTGTTATTACTTCGAAGATCGGTAGAACCACACTGAGAAAAGATGCAATTATTCCATATTCTACAAAAGAAAAAACTCGCTATTCTCTAACAAGATCATCGTGTATTTTCACATTGTCCATGAGCAATATTTAACAAATTGTCTAAGTTTTTAACCGAATAAGCAGTTTTCATTACCCAAGAGTATCTAAAGCAACACATACCCTTCCGAGAGAAAACCCAGGGATGCGCCCCTTGAAAGCGTGTGAATCCTGCGAGGGGATCACCCCGAAAGGGGGTGTAAGCGGCTTTACCCCTCGAGGTAGGAGTTAAGGTGCCAGACTTTGTCCCACTTTGATGTTCAAGATGTTGGTATCTTAATAGATTGGTCACTTTGTTAAGGTAAGATAATACGTCTTTACCTTTTGCTGATATGCGCGAAAAGTGGGAACCTATCGAGTATTGTATGACATGTTAGCCACTTTACCTTTGATAGTAGGGAATTCTCAGGATGTTAGCTGATTATTCATACGCCGTAGGTAATGTTAGTCCTGCATTTGTACATTATATCTGTAGTTACGGTCTATGATATGTAGCTTTGATGATGCTGAAACTTGTGGTAAGTTTAAAAACTTTCATAAATTCCTCTAAAAAATATATATAATTCTTTTAAATATTATCCCAAGTATGCATGCTTTAAATATATTTTCATCCACTAGTCAAGCATAGACTCACCAGAAGAGGGTGAGCAATAGAGGTGAGCGGACTGCGCCATGCACGATAGGGGGATTGATTACTGATTTACTGATACTGCTTTTAAAATCAGTAACTATTACGGTTTACTGTGATATTTTTTAAATTCAAAAACTACTTTTTATGTTATGGTGCAGCGGCTTACATTTTGGGTTATTGTTTGTTAGGCTTGGTTAAAACTCTTGTTGATATCCATGTTTGCCATTATGTCGATCAGCACATTATTGATACTTAACATTATTGCTTACATAGTAGACATCGTTCAGATGAAAAATACGAATTTTGATGTAAAATGTCCAAAAATGCATAGGAAATGTATGTAGAATGTGATTAGATAGATTTATGCAAACTTTTGTTAAATATAATGAATGTTAATGAAATTAACATTATAGTTAGAGAGATATGCCTTCGAAAGTGTTGAATTAGCGTTACGTTTGTATGATTTGTTAGTCACTTTACTGCTGTTAAGTGCGAAGTTTGTTAATAGGTTATTGTGGTTTATTCGACGTAACAAAGTTTTCATGTTAGTTTGTCGTTGTACACAATTCTTAGTTCAGTATTATGTTTTATGTGAGCTTCTATTTAATGTGGGAAAACTTTTGTTACGTTAGCAATACTTGCACTGCTCGACTATGATAAATAAACAAAGGGTTATGATAAATTTTCGCTAATATTACTGTAGTCAATGTAAAAAAACGTAATATGTAGGAATATGTTGAAAGGTAGGAATAGTTACGTTTTGTATGCATGCTCCAGTCTTACTTTACTGGTGTTTTAAGTGTGGAACTTTGAATTGTAAACACAGCCTTATTTATTCATTCGTGCTTAAATGTTTGTAGTTAGCTATCGTCGTATTTGTACAATGTATTTCTTTAGCTTCTTGATATGCTAATTTAGCTCTTATTTAATGTGAAAACAATGGTACTAGTTATGCATGCTTAATATTCGTATATTGGTTAGTATCCAAATGAAACCTTTTATATGTATAATCATATAATGTTATGTATTGTTGTTGTGTGTTGTTGATCGAAACTAATAGAATATATACCCCTTTTGAACTGATTTGGTTCGTTCAATCGTATACGTTATCAGTTCATGTTATTATTATTCTTTCAATTAGTAATTGTATAGATAGATAATAAAAGAAAGATAAATTCGTGATAATTTTATTACAGCATATTTATAACTACTTTAATATACTAAATTTTGTACTATATAATCTATGTGAATATATATGATTATATTTAATGATCTTATTATTATTTCTAGTACTATGGATGATGAGCTGATATTTTAACACTATAAATAGATAGAACTAATCTACCCTATGATCCTACTGACTTATTAGTTGTATGATAATATATATCTATTCAAACTATAGAAAGTATAGTCTTTCTTGTATAAGTTCAATTCTCGGATGTCTATAATCCCTAAATAATATTCAAATATACGAGATTGCTTCTCAATATAACCCATTTTCATTAAAATAATGTAAACCGTACTATATATATATATAAATTGATATGACGACTTGAGCTATATACATTGCTGTATATTATGCCTATGTCTAATATATATTTTAAAGGGTATCCAATATATATTATATATATATAATAAAGGTAATTTTATATTAGGTCCATAAATACCCTAATACTTATTAAATTTATGGGCCATAAGATGTTATATAAAAGCAAATTAAATAATATCATTATTTACTATATAATATTATAGGATATTAATAATTATATATATGATATAATATATATATATATAGTTCATTAGTTAATTAATATTATACTATAGTATATATATAATTTATTGGTTACAGAGATAAACACCAACCCGCTCGACGGGCAGAGCCCCCATAATCAGCGAGAGGGTGGACGTGAAAGTAAGGATAAGTTTTCTTAAAACTTACCCTTATGGTTTGATACTCAATAAATTAACGCTCCGTTACGGTACGAGCAGGAGCGAGCCAAAGCCCTTAAGGAGAGAAATATCTACGCGCATTCATCTCCGTTATACCGGCGGGTATGGGTCCGACCAGTTTGAGAAACCTGGGACCTCTCACTTAGTTATTGGGGACAAAGCTGCGGAGTTTGACTTTTGCTAAACCGAACGTTTTGCAATTGTATAAAATTAAACCCTCATTGTATAAAATACAAAAAAAAACTATATATACAGTATATAATATACTCCAATGTAAGATAACCGTAATTAGAGAAGACATACACCACTTTAATTTAACAGCCCATACAATAAGTAGGAAAATACACAAAAAAAAACGTCATATACATATATAATATTATCATTATTTAATTAATTATCAATAAAAACCAAATCCCGTAGGTTTCATTTAACTGAGGAATAATTTCCAAAGCATTGCCAACATGTAATTTTATTTTAGAGTGATTAATGATTAAAAATGATCCATTTTATATTCATTGAATTATTATCTATTTACTAATGAATAAAATAATTAATAGTTTTATAATCTATTAAGAACCTTACTATTTTTATTATTATTTAATTACTATTATTATGTATTGGACCGAGTTATTATATAAATATTATTGATTATTATTATATAGTTGTATTATTATGTCATTATTATTATATTATTATTATTTTAATTTATTATTGGATTATGGATAAATATTATTATTACCTCCTCATTTATTATTAATATATTTATTTTATGATTTAAAAATTATATTAGTAATGATTATTAATTATATTATTAATTGATGATTATTATTATTATGTTATATTAAATAATTATCTGCATGATTTTTATAAGTGAACTCATTTATCTTCACACAAAAAAACACGTATATTTTCACTATTATTTCACTATTATATAATAGCCTTATATATATATATAGTATATATATATATATATAGATATATATATATATACGTTATATAGATAAAATTAAAAAATGATTATATTATATATAGTAGTGAGACTATGAGTATATATGGTATATATTATATATTTATATAATATATATCAGTAAACAATATCTTTAGACTACGTTATATTAGTGTTGTCGTTACGTTGTTAATAGGTTAGGTTGGTGTTAGGTTATGTTTACGATACGTTTAGTTAGTATACGATATGGTTAAGTTACTCAATGCAAGTATAGGTTAAAATTACACTAGATTAGTGGAAGTGCTAAGTTTGTCAAAATTATAGATATTATTATATGACGATTATAAAAATATATATCATATATAGTATAGCTATAGTAAACTTATAATAGACTTATAATAATTAGTTATATATGAATAAATATACTAATGATTATATATGATTATATATATATTAGTATAGCTATTATTATATATATATATAAATATAATTATCTAATAGTAGACAATATTTAAATAATATGGAAAACTCGTGAGTATATATATTAGTATATATATAGAATTAGAAACAGGAAAATTTACATCTTATATAATTGTGTATTATATAATATGTAAGTTTATAGTTATTATTATATGTATAGTATATAGTTGGTTTATATATTATGTATAATATAATATAATTTATACTATTATATTTTAGATTTTATATATGACTATATATATAATGTTAGTTTATTATATAGAATATATTATATATATAATTACTTATTATATATAATATTTAAGATATAAATATCATCTGAGTAAATATTAATTACTATAGTATTATAAATATATATATAATATATAAAATATTAGATAGCTAAAGTATATTAATATGATATAAACCTCTCCAAATATGTTATAAGGAATAAATATCAAAGTTATATATAAAGTGTATATAATATATATGTACCCTGTATATTTATATATATAATATATATAAGTATATATATATATATATAATATACATAATATATATTATATATATAGCTATAAGTATATGGTATATCAGTATTACCGTATATAAAATAATGATATATATTAATATTATTAATATAACTAGTAAAAAATATTATATGTTATATAAGATGAATATGCTTATTAGAAAGTACTATAATAAAATTAAAATAAATACTTTGCTAAGTTCTGCTTCTATAGCTATATTAATTTATATACTAGTTAAGTATGGCAATTTTAAATAAATTATCAAAATTGGTTTTATTCTGTAATAAGTGTATATAGGTATGAGTAATAACCTGTATATATAGATTACTATATTACTATATATTATATATATATTTGATAGACACATAGGAATTTATAAAATTAAATTCAATTTAAAATGGTTTTATCAGTAAATAAGAAAATTGTAAATATCAAATATATATATAATATACTATAGTAATTTAATATATATAAACTGTCTGTTATAGTTAACAATATTATAATGATCTTATTATAGGTACATGTATAACCGTATATATAATATATATATATATATATATATTATATAAATATAGATATTAGATATGTGATAAAATGATTAATGTAGAATAAACTTAATTCGGAATAATAATTATTAAGATTAACCATACCTAATCATTTTTATACTAATATAATAATTATATATAAATAATACTACCCTAATAATATTGATGTTAGTGTATATAAATAGTAAATAGTTATATTATATATAATACCTGTTTATATATTTCAAAGCATAGTAGTGATATTATTAAAAGGATTATATATATATATATATAATATAAATCCATATGAATTAAATTATATATCTGAATGTATATATATGATATATAGTACTTTAAGAATAAAATATAGTATATATTATTAACCTAATATACTAAAGTAAAGAAATATCTAAGGTTATATAGGTACTACTAGTATATATACCTTATGAATTGGGTCATATTATATTATATATAAATATGTATATATATATATAGTAATGACTTATATATTATATACTATTATATAGATATATTATATATATATTATATATTGACGCGCCACCTTTTTTTTTGTTTTAATTTTTTCATTTACAATTTACTTTAACGTGTGATCGTGGAAAGTTCTCTTTTGTTGAAATTGGTTCTTTTGACTTTTAGTCGGATTTGCATTTACTCAGGCGAAGTTGTGTGAAATATCCTTAATTAATAATAATAAATACCTCTCTATATTAAAAAATAATAAATATACACCTTAGGATGTGGAAAATTTCTGTGACCAAATAAAAAAATTGGTTGTTTCAGATCGGTCGTGCTTAATCGAGTAATGCGGTAAAACTCATTCTTAGTATTACTTTTAAGTATATAGTATCTTGACATATTCACAGAAATAATATTTAAGTCAAAAGAACACGGCACGTATTAGAATATATTTTGAACTTCCAATATTTTATAAATTTATGAAGATATAATATAGCTTCTCTTTCACGTTTATGTCTTGATTTAAATAATACTCGCAAACCATATGAATTTTCCGTGGATCTGCTTTTCTTGCTTAAAACATTATACTCCCCAGAAAGCATATCTGAATTCCCTTGTCCACGGATATAATAAATCATCCTTTTTTTCTATACTTGGCGTATAAATAAACTCCTTTAATATTTTTTACCAACTTTTCTGTAATGCAGTTTATTATAAACAGACGCATGTGTATAACGGAAAAGGTCCAAACTAAAAGCCTGTAGTATATAAAATTAAAATAAAATTGCTGCTTCATCAAGTTTCCGAATCACACCGTGGACCTCCAAAATGTTCATTAATCTCTTGCAAAGTTTTTCCTTTCGTTTCATAAACAAAAGTTACAACGAAGATTAAACCTAATATTGCAAATCCAGAGTACATCCAATAGACCCCGTAATCGTGTATAAGATCCTGGCAATGAAGTAAATTAAAATGAAATTAAATTAATATATGAAATTGAAATAAAATCATGAATATTATTAATTTAAATATAGTTATACTGTAATAAAATATAACTCATGCTCCATAAGAAAATATTAAATAAAATGAATAAAATGTTTTAATATTAAGTGTTAAGTTATTAATTAACTTAATTATTTATTAATTTAACCAATATATATGCTTAATTAGTAAATAGAAATCAAATGATATATGATATTAAACGTTAATTATTATGAAATAATGTATTATAGTAATTATTAATAATTAATGTATGAAATAGAAATAAAATCATAAATAATATTAGGTTAATATTATTAAATTGCAATTATTATTAATTAATATAATTAATAGAAATAAAATCATGTATAACAAATATGTTAAATATTGTACTGTAATTATTATATAATGGTGAATTATCACCCACTAGTATAATTTTATAAATAAACACTTATTTAACGGAGAGAATTTCAATTATACACGAAGTTATATATATATATATATATATATATATATATATATATATATTTAAATATATATATAGACATATATATATATATATATATATTTATACTATAGTTATGAATATAATATACTATACTATATAGTATATATATATATTATATATATATATAATATATATATAGTATATATATACATATAGGTATACAAGATATGATTTTACCGATTGGGAGAGCCACATGTTGAAGACGGATTGTCGGAATGCTTCCGGATTTAGGTAATCTATTGGACAATGTGATGATGTAACATGTTCCTTTGTTTCGATCCAATATTTCTTATTTTAATCTGTTAGTTTTTTTTTTTTTTCTTATTTATGAATTGTATTTTTATATAAACTGATTGTACTTTACATAATTTAATAGTTAAATACTGTGCCCTGTAAAAATGCCTTATTCAGTGCGTTAATTAGTGCCAACCATGTCTTAAAAACGTGTTCGTGCGAGAAGCTAACCTTTAAGTGGCTAGAAACGTAATTTCCACCTTCCCCTTGTGAAAAACAAAAAGCTTACGAATTTTTACTTTGGAATAAAACGTTGTAGACCATAGATAAGCGTATGGGCCCCGTTCACATTTTTTGCAATATTTCCTAACATTGTTAACATGTTGGCTTAAACGGTGAAGCAAACGTAAAAATTTCATAAAATAGTTTGGTATAAAGAGACCAGTACGTATCCATCTCACGGAATAGTGGTATTTTGCACTACAAACTGTTATATCGCATGGTTATTGAACAAAAGTCATAGCATACTGTGAATTATCCTAATTTACCGTCAGCTTTTAAACCTGTCATACATAGTGATCAGCTTCCTTTCCTTAATCCACCAACATATTGGACATTGGATGATGAAGAGCGTGAATTGACTAAATTTCAACCTGATGAAGAGTTATAGCCTGCGCAGCAGATCGACAATGACCCATTGTTTGAAGCATCAGGATGTTCAACAGAGGCACATCTTATTTCACAAGGTTATCTTAATGACCTCATTGGAGATTTAAATTTATCAAAATCTCAATCAAAACTTTTAGCATCCCGATTAAAAGGATGGAATGTTATAAGAAAAGATGAACGGATCCTTTACTTTCGAAAACGTCACATAGGACTAACAAATTTTTTTACTCAAGAAGGAAATTTTGTGTATTGCTCGGATATTACAGGATTGTTTGATGGTTTAGGTCAGAACCATGATCCAAGCAATTAGCGCCTATTCATTGACGTCTAAAAAAAGGTTTAAATCTGTTTTGCTCCATAATGGGAACAAATATCCATCTATACCTATAGCTTATGCCGTTAAAATGAAGGAATCATACGAAAATTTGCGAGATGTTCTAAAACATATCCATTATAGTGACTGCCTATGATATGTATGTTAGGACTTAAAGTTATAGCTCTTTTACTAAGGCTTCATCTAGGTTATACAAAATACTACTGTTTTATTTGTGAATAAAATAGCCGGGCACGAGTACGTCATTATATACAGAAGGAATTGCCACTGGGTCAAGCGCTAACTCCTGGAGTGAAAACGCTTCCAATGAACCATTGGTTGATCCATAAAAACGTATAATTACCACCACTGCATAATAAATTAGGATTAATGAAGAATGGGCAAGGATTTTTTATTTGAAGACTAGATTTTATAAGCTTAGTGAGGCTAAGATTAAAATTAGAGAAGTAATGAAAGGTGGAAATTTTGATAACATGTTAAATGGAGTGAAACTAAGAGCTTGGAAAGCTCTAAAAGATGTTAAAATTTTCTTCGAAATAATAAATTTGAAAATTCCATAAACATTGTAAATGAACTACTGAATGCATTCAATGCATACAAGGAAATGGAATGTAACATGTCCTTAAAGATTCGCTTCCTTGATCCACGTCTCGAAAATTTTCCTGCAAATCTGGGTGCTATAAGTGACGAACATAGAGAAAGATTCCACTAAGACATTGATTGCTATCCTTGAGAAGCTATACACAGGTAAATGGAACACGAATTTCCTTGCAGATTACATTTGGCAATTAATAAGAGACGTTTCAGGGGGGAAATATCACCGTAAATCATCAGCTACAACATTTTGAGGTAAGATTTAATCTGATTAATAAGTAATAATAAAAAATAATTTATACATTTTGGTACGTGCCGACAACTCGTCATAGCTAAAAAACTATGGGTGATAGAGAACATCCAAGGTCATTTTATTATTCCTCATCAAATTTTGAATAAGAAACACTAATTTTTGTATGCCGCAAAAAAAAAAAAATTATTTTGTATATCAGTGTTATCTAAATGCATAATATTGTACAGAATTAAATATTGAAAGATACAATGAATAAGGCACCAGATATACGAACTCTACAACGAGGCACTTTTTTCGTCGAGCTAACGTCAGTTGCAGTAGTCAATGAGAAGCACATTGCTCCCTTTATGTGAACATATGACTTTATTTCATTTGGTGATTGCCTAGCATCAGGTAAGCGCCGTGGGTATTTAAGGCGCTTCGGTATTAGAAATGGGGCCTAGATTCATAAAATTCACATTCTTGAAGACAACATTTTAAAAAAAAGTGAACCTTATTTGAAAACTTATTTATATAAGGCAGATTTTTAATGGCACGGATATTGTTTTGATATGTTTAATTATTATTTTTCTTTTATTTATTCGCTTTCTTTAATAAAATCTTATATTAATGATCAAAAAAACTCATCTATTATTCACTTCTCAACAAGTTTCTATATATATTATATTTATAATATTTGTTACTTTTCCATACGGTATCACTTGGCTTCTTCCTCTCTTATTGAGGAGGGAAATTCCTCTAGAAAGTTTCTCCCTAGAGTTAAATCTCTGACCCTCACCATTGCAATCCGCTACAACATGTCTTAAAGAGATTAAAGAATAGGTTAATTAATTTACATATTTTATAATTATTTTACATATTTTATTATATAAGTATGTTGGATGTTTATTCGCATTGATAATTATGTTTACTTTAAAAAAAATTCATTTTATTATTTTTGTAGCTATAAATATTAGAACCTGTATCAAATAAACCCCTCTTTCTCTATTTTTTCAAATAGACGGTACACAAAATGCTTAAAATATTTTGCATGCGGAAAAACGGCAATTGTTTTGAGGGCCGCGTTCTTCCGATTTTAACAATTTATTACAGAATATACTGCAAAGCATTAAAAATGAGCTTAAAGTGAAAAAGTGGAACCAGAGAGGTTCTTCCAAGTACTATAACATGATAATAGTTGAAGGAGGGGTTAGCAAAAAGTCTTGGCACTTTAACATTAGGGGAGTGTATTTTTTACAGAAACGGCCTATAACTTTCCGTGGATTTCTTTTTCGTACTAATCTTAAACGAAAGAGTTTTTTTTCTTTGTTTTTTCTTTTTTTTATGAGAGTAATTGGTAAGTTATAGGCTTTAACACTTTTAAATGTTTTGGCCATTAAAATCATAGAAAATTACATGATGAAAAATTAATTATAAAAGCTTATTAAACTATAGTGTAATAATAGAACTTAATATGTAGACAAATGTGAAGCATAGATATTAACCAAATGAAGCATAGATAAAAGTGAAGTAATAATAAAAGTGAAGCAAGAATAAAAGTAAAATAAGGGTCAAATTGAAGCAACATAAAAAATAAAATAAAATTTAAAAGTAAAAATAAGTAATATTTGAAAATATAAAAATATAAATTCAATAGATATGAACATAAATAAATTGGTATAAAAATAGCGTGATAGTTACACGTTATATTCACATATATATATATATATATATATATATATATATTGATCATAATTACACTATATAACCACATTTTGTAATTACTTATGTATTCTAATTATAATACGAATGATTAAGATAAAAATGTACTTTAATATATAATACTAAAATTATATATAGGAATGCATCATATATATAATAAAATATATATAAACAAAGTTAAAATAGTGACTAAAACAAAGAAAAGCAAGGAACAAAGTGAAGGATGATAAAAATTAAAAATAAAATTAAAAATTAACAGAAGACAATACAAAATAAAAGAAAAAAAACATATAAAGAAAATACATTCAAAATGAATAAACAGCGTGAAAAATATTAATGAGAAGAAAGTTGAAGTGCAAAGAGAAATATATATATATATATAATATTATATATATAATATATATATTATATAAATAGTATGACTAATATAGTTTATAAAGTATATACTACATAGGAATATATGAGTTAGGGTTATATATTATATAATGAGTAAATATATTATAGTATGGTATATATTATAATAAAGTTATAGTTATAGATATATGTAATATTATAAACTATATGGTATAATACTACGGGCTTACTATGTATATAATAATACAAATAGTGGAGTTAAATATGAATAAAAAAAATAATATATATATATATAGTGTATATATAAAATATATGATTATAGTATATAAATAATTAATTAATAAATAGGTATATATATTGTAAATATAATATATATATATTATAATAATATCATAAAATATAATAATAGGGTATATATAATTAAATAATATAATAGATATAAAAGTTATATACTATTATATATATAATATTATTATAATATATATATATAGTATATGTTAAATAGTATTATATAATATTAGTATAATATCTAATTTATATTTAGTATATTAATTAAATATTATAATATTTATATTATATATACGATTAGTTTATATATATACTCGGAAATATAACCTAATATATATTATATTATTATATGAATACTGGAATATTACTCAGAATACCATACCTATATAATATATATATATATATTATATTATATAACTAATATATACTATATATATATATATAATATTATTAATTATATATATATATAAAAAAGGGGTATACTAAATTTGAAAGGATACTATCTAATGTATATCAGTATATTATATATATATATTATATAATAATAATTATAAACACAATATTAATGACAATTAAACTAAGACCTATACTGAGCCTATATATATATATAGGAGGTACTTTAGTCCATATCAAGTATATATTAGTTCACTATACCCCTAACTCTAGTAAACCATATATAATATATATATATAATATATATATATATAAGTTATAATACAAGTATTTTTGAGAAATGGCCTTTTATTATCTATAATTTAGGAACATTT
>JABUQX010012460.1:0-10000 GCA_015478945.1 Trachelipus rathkii
CTCACTTGTTTCCTATCTAAGATCTTTGAAACCCCTTCTCAACTCTCATTTCTTAGATCATCTAGAGTCTCATTCCTTCTTTCCGGTCGCCAGTACGGCTTTCGGCGTCGAGGTCTACTGGCGATATACTTTCCTATCTTACTGATTTGTATGGTTTCCGCCCTTAGGAACTACAGAGAGACTTGCGTGGTGGCGCTTGACATATCAAAGCATTTGACCGGGTATGGCACGCACCACTGCTCTCAACTCCCTTCCTTTGGGTTTCCTCTTCTCTTTGGCTTACTTATGTCTGGCTTTCTTTCATAACTCAATATCGGCTGTTGTTGACAGGGCGACTTCTTCTTCGTTTCTGTGTTGTGGTGTTCCTCAGGGTTCTGTCTTATCTCCCCTACTTTATTCCATTAATGATCTTCTCACCAGCACATCTAACTCTATCCCCTCGTATGCCGATGACTCGACCCTTCATTCTTCAACTCATTTCAATACTGCTCCCTCATTTGCTTCTAGAATTGCCCACCCTCAACCCAATCTTTCCGATTCTATTCTCGCTGATCTGGATAGAATTTCCAGGTGGGGTCGTCTCAACCTTGTGAAATTTAATTCTTTAAAAACTCAACTTCTACAAATCTCCCTCTCTAAAACACCTTCCAACTTTCCTATCTCTTTCGACGGTTCTCTCGTCTCTCCTGTTGACAATATAAACATCCTTGGCCTTAACATAAACAAAAAAATGTCTTGGAAACCTCACATCACAACGGTTGCTAGGGCGGCCTCAAAGAAACTGGGAGTTCTGTTTAGACTGCGAGAACTTTTTTTCTCTTCTCAGCTACTCCAGCTATACAAGGGCCTCATCCGCCCTTGTATGGAGTACTGCTCTCATATCTGGGGGGCTCTGGTTTCACCCGACTTTTGGACAGGGTCGAGTCAAAGGCCAAAAGACTTTTAAACTGTTCCGTACTTTCCACTTCACTTGACCCTCTATCTTTGCGGCGCGATGTTGGTGCTTTATCTCTTTTCTATAGGTACCGCAGCGGCAGGTGCTCGAGGGAACTTGTCACTCGCGTACCACCACCTTTACGACGCCCTCATAGCACAAGGGGTGCTGTGTCTGCAGATGAGTTTTGTGTGGATATTGGTAACTCCAGGCTAGAGTTCGCTGCAGTTCTTCCTTCTTTCCTGCCACCATTGTTTTCTGCGGAATTCTCTTCCATCTTCTGTGTTTCCTGCTGAATTTAATCTCCCTCACTTCAAAGCCTGCGTCTGTGCTCATCTGCGTAATTTGCGTTAGTTGAGGTTTTGTTGATTTTAACACCCCACCTCCTTTGAATGGGGCCCTACCGTGGTGGCGGTGACAACTGTAAAAAAAAAAAAAAATTATAATTTTACACTGTACCGTATATTTGCTATTTTTCGTTCCACTCTCTCTATCCTGGCCTCGGACTTTTATGTAACCCACACGTCCACCTAGGGTAAATATACAGCCAATACCAGCCTCTACGACTGCTATTTGCTGTATTATTACTAAAATATCTTTAAAACACTTAAATTCTAACACTTTTGGTTCGTGTGGCTTTGCCCTATTCTCACCTCTTTCTTCTCTCCGTAGAGCTATAATGTAACTTACTTTCCTGTATACTATCACCTTCCAATTTTTGCCTGTACTTCCTCATCTACCTCTCGCCACTCTCCAGCCATTATTTATTATGAAACTCTGCCTATGCACTTTTATAACTGTGGCGTCACTAACAATTTCAACTCTAGGGTCGGCCTATATCGGCTTCGTTTTGCCTATTTTATGTTTTTGCTACCTTAAAATAACTTACATGTTAGCACTTCACTGATACATACCTTGGTTACTATATTATTTCATTCGGCATTAATTTTGCCGTAAATAATAGTTTTTATTTAATGTTTTATCTACAGCTGAAATATAAGCGTGCTCACAGCCTTTTAGCTGATTAGAAAAGACGCGCTATTTTAGAGGCGGGGCTTAATTCTGAAACGTTGCATTCGTAGATTTGTTTTAAGGCGCGCTCGAATCCACGGGCGTACTCGGCTATATACCCCCATGCAGAGCTGAGGCCCAGGTGCTTAAAGGCGGCTCTTCACAAATTTTCCGACTCCGACTCCACCCTCTTCAAAATTACCGACTCCAACTCCGACTCCACCCTTTTGAAAATTACCGACTCCGACTCCATTCTTTTGAAAATTACCGACTTTGATTCCGACTCCGACTCCACCCTCTTCAAAATTACCGACTCCGACTCCGACTCCACCCACTTCAAAAAATTGCCGACTCTGATTCCACTCTCTTCAAAAAACTTCTGCGTTTCCCTTGCTCCGAATGCAGAGCTGAGGCCCAGGTGCTTTAATCTCTAAAGCGAAGCGGCCTTCGCCACTGACGGCCTCTGCTCGATACATCTCTAGACGGAGGCTGTTGCAAAACAGGACGAAGGCATGAGCGGGGAGCTGGTGTTGAAGACGTAGAAGTGGGAGCGAGAGCGCGTGAAAGAGAACGAGTGAGAGGGCGAGGAATACGAGAAGGAAGTGGAACATCAGCAGTACTACTTGTGGAAGGCAGGGCAGGAGGTGGAGGAGTGGAAGAAGACGGCAGAGGGAGAGGAGGAGGAGGAAAAGGAAGAGGATCCGGGTCGAGAGGTAGAAGTGATGGAGGTGGAGAAACAGAAGGAGATGGAGGAGGCGGAGAGTCAGAAGGAGATGAAGGAGGTGGAGAATCTGGCACAGGATAAGGAGGTGGGATATGCAGTTGAATCGGAATTGGTTTGCAAACAAGTCCGACTCTTGGACGTCAGGAGGATTCGCCTCAAAATAAGCAGGTTTGAGACGATCAATCGATATAACCTCGGTACGAGTGGGACGCTGTATTTTGAAGAACTTCTCCTTCCGAAGTATAACCGGGAAAGGCCCGTCGTACTTTGGTTGGAGAGGAGAACGGTGTGAGTCATGTCTCACTAAAACATGGGTACAGGAAGAAAGATCTTTCGGAATGTAGGAGTGTACCTTTTGTTGTCGGGTCGGGGTTGGTCTCCAGGATTGGGCACAGTGTTTCAAGCGGGTGAGGTAGAGGGTGGGATCAGCAGTAGCGGGAGGGAAAGATTGAGAAAAGAACTCGCCAGGCAGGCGAAGGGTAGAGCCATAAACGAGTTCTGCGGCTGAACACTGAAGGTCTTCCTTAACGGCCGTGCGTATACCCAGCATAACCAAAGGGAGAGCTTCAGTCCAGTGTTCTGGTTGTGGATGTGCCATGAGAGAGGCTTTAAGCTGGCGGTGAAACCTCTCACAAATCCCGTTCAAAATAGGATGGAAGCTGGTCGTATGGATCTTCTCAGAACCAAGCAAGCGCATCAAATCTTTCCAGAGGAAGGATTCGAAAACGCGACCTTGATCCGTCGTAACCGAGAGAGGAATGCCAAACCGAGAGATCCAATGGAACAAGAAAGCTTTAGCTATAGATTCGGCAGTAGCAACAGAGAGAGGGATAGCTTCGGTCCAACGAGTGAACCGATCGATACAGGTGAGGATATATCGCATGCCATGAGAAGGTGGAAGAGGTCCAACAATGTCGATGTGAACTCTCTCAAAACGTTGGCCAGGGGGCAAGAAGGTGCCTAAGGGAGCTTTAGTGTGTCTTTGCACCTTAGAGCGTTGACAAGCCATGCAGGCGCAGACCCAATTCGCTACGTCGGCGTTAACTTTAGGTCACACAAAACGAGCTGTTACCAGTTTGCGTGAAGCCTCGACACCAGGGTGTGAAAGCGAATGGAGATTGCAGATGACTGCCTTTCGAAGAGAATTTGGAACGAAAGGGCGAGGGTGGCCTGTTGAAATGTCGCACAAGAGTCTCTTCTCTATGCCCGGAAGATTGAGCCACTGCAGCTGTAGAGAAGAGTCCTGTTGAAGATCGATATTGTCTTGCTCCTGACACGTAGCCATGGCTGCGTAATCAATGTCAGAAATGGGAGAAAGAGCGTTAATTTCAATCCGAGAAAGAACGTCAGCGGTGAAATTATCCACTCCAGAGATGTGACGAAGATCTGTTGTGAATTGTGAAACGAATTCGAGGTGGCGAGTTTCACGAGGGGGATGCCTTTCGTGGCGTGAAGTCATAGCGAAGATAATTGGCTTGTGATCGGTCAGGATATGAAACTCCAGACCTTCCAAGAAGTATCTGGTGGCGGACAGCCAGATACATGGCAAGCAACTCCCGGCCGAAGGCACTATACCTTGTTTCAACGGGTTGCAGCTTGCGCGAAAAGAGAGCAAGTGGGCACCAAACACCCTTTTGAAATTGTTGGAGCACCGCACCGACAGCGAAGTCGGAGGCATCCACCTGTACTCTCGTTGGAGCAGATTCGAGAGGGTAGACAAGAAGGGTGGCGGAAGCGAGGGCTTCTTTGGAAGACTCAAAAGCAAACTGTGCTTCTGGAGACCAGTCAACTTTTGTGGTGCTGCCTCGCTGTTTCGGGCGAATGAGTGCTGTAAGTGGGCCTAAAAGGGCGGCCGCCGATTTCAAAAAACGATGGTAAAAGTTAATCATCCCCAGATATTGTCGAAGTTGTTTTTGGTTCTGAGGAAGAGGAAAAGCGCGAATAGCGTCCACACGATCTACAAGAGGGCAAATGCCCTCAGCAGAGACTGTGTGACCCAGGAAGGTAAGAGAAGACGCACCAAATACGCACTTGGTAGGATTGAGACGTATTCCAGCGTCGTTCAACCTACCAAAGACGGCGCGTAAGTGATTTGCATGTTCCTCAGGAGAGGAGGAAGCGACAAGAAGATCATCTAAGTACGCCCAAGCAAATGGAAGGCCACGGAGGACGGAATCAATGAAGCGTTGAAACGATTGAGCAGCACATCTCAGGCCGAAAGGTATTCTCGTATACTCGAAGAGGCCAAACGGGGTGATGACAGCTGTCTTGGGGATATCTGCAGGGGCTACAGGTATCTGATGGTACGCCCGAATTAGGTCCAAAGATGAAAAAATCGTGTTTCCGGCCAGGTGGGAGGTGAAAGATTGTATGTGTGGGACCGGATACCGATCTGGGATCGTGGCAGAATTCAGGGCCCTAAAATCACCACAGGGTCTCCAGTCTCCCGTAGTGTCTTTAGGGACCATGTGTAGCGGAGAGGACCAACAAAAAGCTGTAACATGTGCTCAAACTCGGCCTTAAGCTTATCAGGTGGAAGACGACGAGCCCGAGCAAAAGTCGGAGGGCCCACTGTCTCAATATGATGCTCGACAGAATGCTTAACTGGCATGTCCGCAGAGCAAGGATGTAATAAAGAAGGAAATTCCTTCTGCAGGAGGGTAAGAAAGGGAGAGACTACCGAAGAAGTTGGAGGAGCAATAGCAGAAACACCCTTTAGAGCAGAAGCGATAATAGCACCGGGAGTAAAAAGAGTATCCCCGTCAATAAGACGTCGATTACGAAGGTCTACTAACAGGTTGAAGTGGGACAAAAAATCTGCACCAAGGATGGGCTGTGTCACCTCGGCGACGAGAAAAACCCACGGAAACCTCCGTCGGAGAGAAAGATCCAACGTGCACAAACGCTCTCCGAACACCGGAATGGAAGAGCCATTTGCGGCGAAAAGTTGACGACCAGAAAGTGGGATAGCGGAGTCCTGGGAAGGGTTTCTGGGTACAAGTGAAAGCGACGCGCCGGAATCGACCAAAAACGCAAGCTTAGTGGAGTAATCATAGATACGAAGAACATCCTGCGCAGTAGGAGTAGGAGAAGAGAAGGAACCAGCATCCCCCGTCGCTCCTACGACGGGCTGGCTGTCGAGTTTCCCTGATAGAGAGGGCAGGAAGGATCACATTTCTTCGCATCCATACCGAAAGTATGGTGATAATAACAGTACCCATGAGGATACTGTCGCTGGCGTGAGGAGGCAGAAGGAGAACGAGGACCACGTGAAGGATGGGAATGGGAAGGGGTGCGATCACGAGAGCGAAAATTGTCGTTATTCCTAGCCGTAGTAAGTGAGAGAAGGGCAGATTTTATCTCGGACATGCCCGTTTCGAGAGCCGAAAGGCGGGCATCGGTAGATGCAGAAGGAGGAGGATGTACTGCGAAAGCGTGAGAGTAGGTAGGGTGGGGTGGGATAGAATGAGGCGGCTGAGCAGGAAAAGTGGCTGAAAGCGGTTGAGGAACAAGAGGGGGAGGAATAGCAGCGGGGGCGGTGGTAGAGTATTGGGGAACATGTTGGGGTTGAGGCGTAGACGGTTGAGGTGGAGCAAGAGTAGAAGAGGTAGGAGGCATAGAGGAAACAGCATAGGCGTAGGGAACCGAATTGTCCGGCGGAGGGCGCAAAACTCTGTCGGCCGTTTCGGCAAACTCGGTGAGGGAAAATGCCGGGTTCAATGATTGTAAGACACTGTGATGCTTGGCAGGCAGCTTCTGAAGGAAGAGGGTACGAAGTATTTTCTCTTCCCGTGGAGACGGAGCACCACCCAACAAACCGAGCATCTGCACCATTAATTCTGAGGGTTTCTGGTCTCCCAATGCTAGACCTCGTAGCAGTGTCTCCATTTGCTCCTCACCGGTTGGAGCCAAGAGTGCGATAATTAGTTCTTTGAGGACCGCATATGGAGCATCGGAGTTTCTCTTTGCCGCTAAACCATCCCCGATTTTAAGGAGAAAAGAATCGGAGAGAGCATTCACAACCCTTGAATATCTCTCCTTCTCATCCTCAATGGACAGAACGGATTCAGTGAGCTCAAATCAGAGCTCGGCATTCTTGACGAAGAATGGTTGAAGATTAAACGTCCGGGAGGCGGTAGACATAATGGAAGACGTAGAAGTAGGCAGAGCGAGGGAAAGAAAAGAAGGGTAAAAAGATGGAGCGCGAGCGGAGGAACTAATATCGAACAGAAAGGGGAAAAATCAAAGAAGTTACAAACCTAAGAGCTGGAAGGTGAACAAGAGGCGGCTATTTCGCCCGAAAGATGCTAAAATACGATAAAATGAAAGAGAAGAAAAAAAATTTTACTTTCCCTCATTCTCTTCTTTCTTTAGAAGAATATGACAAAAGTCGAAAAGAAAGCCCAGCCTTACCGACCCCTCTGTACCATTAATTAGTAAGAACTCGTCGCAATTAGAAAATTCACACTAGAGTCACAGGACAGCGACGGACCCCCACTATGGTAAATCGTCAATGTAAGGGTTCATCCCTTGGCCCAGGTGGGACACAATCATACCCCCTCACAAAACCTAGCCATTCTCTCATATTATGTACCTTTATTCTCGCCTCTGCCAAACTCACATTTCTCTCCTTCAGACACTAGTTTACTGACTCAATCCACTTTTCTTCGGTCATCCAGCCGGTCGGTTCCCAACACACTCGCCACTATACATCCGCTTAACCAACCGACTATCATTAATCCTTTCCACATGACCAAACCATCTCAACATACTTTCATTCATTCTCTCGTTTACCCCTCATTTTATCAATTCTTCTAAGATTGCCCATCTGAACACACTGAACTTTAGATCTATACTTCTTATTCCAGACCATAGTCTCACTACTATACAATAACACAGGTAACAACATACCCTCAGGCAAGACTACTCTAGCGCACTCAAGACTTAGTCCCTTTACATTCACCAATGATTTAATTGCACCAGCCACCTTCCTGCCATTCACAACTTTCCTACTACACTCTGCATCATCTGTTCCCTTCTCATCCAACATATACCCTAAATATTTAAACTCAAGACACTTGTTCCAGCTGCTCACCATCTAACATAACTTCACACTGAGGACTGTCCTCACTCACAACCATAATCTTACTCTTATCTAAGTTTACTTTCAAACCCCTCCTTTTACACACCCTGCCAAACCTCTCTACCAATCCTCTCAAACTCTCTTCAGATTCGCGTCACAAAACTAAATCATCCGCATATAATAAGTAGGGCACCCTCCACTAATCTCCATCATTCTAAAACCATTTCCTGCCACTCCCATCTCTAATTCTTTCATAACCCCATCCATATACAAATTGAATAACCAAGGGGACATAACACATCCCTGCCTCACTCCGCTATTAATATTAAACCAATCACTTTTGACACCATTTATTCTTACACACACTTCAATATCGTCATACATACTTTTGATTTCATTCAGAAGCCTACAACCAACACCATATATTACTAACACCTGCCATAGAGCTACCCTATTAATCCTATCATACGCCTGTTGCAAATCCATAAAACCTTAACACAATTTATTCTTCTTCTCCCTCATTTTCTCAGTTATTTGTTTCAATGTAAAGATTTGATCCACACATCCTCTACCACTTCTAAACGCACCTTATTCTTCACCAATCAGTTCTTCAGTCACTCGACGCACTCTTTCGACTAAAATACCAGCATATATCTTCCCTACAACACTCAATAAACTAATTCCCCTATAATTCCTACAGTTCCCCTTATCTCCCTTACCCTTATATAAGGGTACTATTACTGCTCTCCTCCAATCCCTCGGAACTATACCCTCCATAAAAGCTTTATTTCACAACTTCCAAATAAAATCAAATCAATCACTATCTCGCCTCCGTTCTTGATCATTTCACCAGTAATTTCATCTATACCTGCAGATTTACCATTCTTCAACTTTCTCACTCTACCCATTACTTCCTTCTTGCGAATGACCTCATCCCCAAAATACCTATTCCTTCTTGCACCATCAAACCCACACACATTCACTATCACCTCTTCATTACTGTTAATATTATACAGATTCTCGAAGTTTTCTTTCCAAACTCCCAATCACATCCATTTCATCAGTTACAAAAGCTCCATCCCTATTCATTATTCTAAGCAGGTTCCCCTTATTATCATTCTTAAACATCCCTATTCATTATTCTAAGCAGGTTCCCCTTATTATCATTCTTAACCTTTCGCGCTTCCTTCCAGAAGAGCTTCCTATTCCCTTCTAAGTCCTCATTCATCCACTTTCCAAACTGTTCATTTTCCTCTTCTTTTCTCCTACGTATGCACCTTTTAGTATTACTTTTTTCCTCCTTATATACTTCCAAACATCTTTCTTTTGAAACTTCATAATTGGCCTTTAGTACATTAAACCACGCTTCTTTTTTACTTTTAACCGCTAGCGTCACCTCTTCATTCCACCATTCACTGCTAACATACTTTCTTTGCAATGCTAACAACTAATTCCTTCATTTGCTCCCAGATTTGTTCAGTTTCAACTTGTTCACATTCAACTGATTTACTTGCGAGTGCTCTTAGATACTTATACTTATTCCCTTGTTCACTTAACTTCTCACTTTTAATTCTACCCACTTCTTTACGTATCACCTTCCTCTCCATCCAAGCCCCCACTAACTTAATTTTACATAGAACAACATAATGATCCGATAATCCCATTCCTAATCCTCTCACTGATTTAACATCTAACACATACTTAAACATCTTCTTCACCAACACAAAATCAATCATACTTTTCACTTCGGAACCATCTCTACCTACACTAACTCTAGTATACTTATGAATTCTCTTATGTTTAGAGAAAGTATTACTTACACACATACCTCTCTCCTTACAGAAGTCAATCACCTTTCTACCATTCTCATTTTCTCCTGACACCCCAAAACCACCTGTTATACCATCTCTTTTCTGATCACCTATCCAAGCATTTAGGTCCCCTAACACAATCAATCTGAAGCTCTTACTCACCACATCCAAAACATCATTCAGTTTATCCCAGAAAATCGTGCTCTTCAACATTTCCCTCACATGGACCATACGTCACAACCACACATACCTTGACTTTTTCAAACTTATTAAATTTAACCATTAGAATTCTAGTACTTACACACACAAAATCTACTATAGCTCTGTACCACAAGTCACTCATCAAAATTGCAACTCCTTCTCTCCCCCTCCCATTCCTTTCCACACCAGCACACACACATTTCACACCACACCATCTTTGTTTCAGTCCCAGCGAG
>JABUQX010012460.1:12500-37500 GCA_015478945.1 Trachelipus rathkii
TATATATATATATATATATATATATATATATATATATATATATATATATATATACATATATATATCTTATATATGTGTTAGAAAAAGACAAAAAAATGTTATATATTTTATATATATATATATATATAATAACCCACCTTCTTTCCCCAAAACTGGGGTTAAGGTGCGTAACATGCACCGGAAACAGAAAAGTGGTAGAAGAATATGATAAGTCGAAAAGAAGGCCCAGCCTAACCGCCCACTTTTTACCTTTTAGTGAGAACTCGTCGCAATCAGAAAATCCACCCTAGAGCTTCACGGGACCGTGACGGACCCTCACTATGGCATCTCGTCAATGTGGTTTTCATCCCTTGGTCCAGGTGAGACACAACCATATCCCCTCACAAAATCCTGCCATTCACTCCTATTATGCAACTTTCTTCTCTCCTCCAGGCATTCCTTTACTGACTCAATCCTCTTTTTCTTCGGTCTCCCAGTCTTGCCTCGTAAATCCCCATTCATCCTCCTTCTAAACTATTCATTTACCTTTTTTTTCATCCTATGTATGCCCCTTTTAGTATTCTTTTTTTTTCCTCCTTATATAATTCCGAACATCTTTCTTTTGAAACCTCATCATTGGCTTTTAGTACATTCAATCACGCTTCTTTTTTAATTTTAATGGCTGGCATCACCTCTTCATTCCACCACTCACTGTTAACATTCTTACTTCCTACTTTAGCACATCCACATACTTCTTTTGCGCTGCTAACAATCGCTTCCTTCATTTGCACCAGCCAGCATTCCATCTTCTCTCAAAGTTGTTCGCCGTGGTAGGACATTTCGTTGTAGAGTTTGTTTTACCACAATAGTTCAACGCGGCATTACATCAATTCAAGTTTCTTCTGCTGGGCGCTGCTCGATTCGGTCATCCTGTAACGCCTGTACTGTGCTTCTCACTGCAGGTGCAGACCAACTGCACGTAAGAGTACAGAGTGGTCGAAGCCTTCTCAGTGGCTTTATAATGTGTGCACACCTAGCTCTCCTATGACAGCTGACCAACGTCCTTCCAGGTGCGCAGAGCGGGGTGTGCTCGCGGCAATATATTTGTCACTGGGGGGAGTTCTGTGGCGTCTGGTGGAAGGGGCTGCGCGACCACCACTGATGAGTCCAAAGCAGCCCCCCGGGACGAAACGCCAATTCATCGCGACAATGCTCACTCTCTTCAACATCATCTAGTCTTCAGCTAATGAAGGTGGTTCTTCAACAGCGAACATAACACCTTCATAATATATATATATATATATATATATATATATATATATATATATATATATATAATATATATATATATATATATATATATATATATATATATATTATTTTTGTTGCTATAAATACTATGCTGCCATATAGCCTTAGCCTTAGTAACAACCTTATATATTATATATAGCATATATATATATATATATATATATAACAATAATATATATAACTATATAACCTGTAACCAACAGCCAGCCTTGTATATGTGCTCCAGCATATATATATAACTGTAACTATACTGCTATAACACTAACTACCTGCTACACTCTATATAACTGCTCTTCTCTGCTGTATATATATGGTATTCAAGGCTGTAGACATGGGTTAGAGGTTCAATACTCGAAATTATTTAAACGATCAAAATTTTGATTCCTTAAGTCTTTTAAGATCTAATAATAATAATAATAATAATAATAATAATAATAATAATAATAATAATAATAATAATAATAATAATAATAATAATAATAATAATAATAATAATAATAATATTTATAATAATATTTATAATAATAATAATAATAATAATAATAATAATAATAATAATAATAATAATAATAATAATAATAATAATAATAATAATAATAATTAATGAATATAAAAAGTATTTATTAATAAAAATGAGGAAAATGTTGTGGTCCGCAACAATTTCTTAGGTCAAGTGGCTGTTCTTCATATATGTATAAATATTTAGACCAGGGACTTAAATGCTGTAAGGTTTCCAAGTTTGCAGATGATAGCAATTGGCTACCTCCTCAATAAGGCATAATGATGGATGTATAAATATTTAAAAGATAAGGAGGGAGCTGTAATCGTTGATGGCATTAGCAAGTTTATTCCTTCTTCAACTAAATCTTTCTCTCCTCATAAACCATGGTTCGATCGTGCTTGTTCTCTGGCCATTCAGGCTATAGAGACAGTGCGTATCGGGGGTGGAAAAATTCTCGTTCTCCAATCACTCTCGCCTAATTTTCATTCAGCTAGAAATCGTTTGCAGGGATAATCTTCGACGGAAATACTCTTCATCAAACGAAAGTGAGCTAACTTCCTTGGTTCTACTACTGACCAATCTTTCTGGCCTCTTGCCAAAAACATCTCTAGCAACTTCTGTAAATCTCCCTTTCCTCTGATGGTTTTGTTGTTAATTGTCCAACTGAAAAGGTCAATCTTTTCGGCCTCCTATTTTCCACTAACTCAACCCTAGACGATTCTGGCATTTCTCTTCCTCCTCCTTCTATTCTCAGGTGTCCAAGTTCCTCCCCAAGTTTTGAGGGAGTGTGCTTCCGTGCTATCCCCGCCCCTCGTTCAACTATACTCCCTATGTCTCAATACTAGCACTTTCCCTCAGTGTTGGAAGCTCGCACATGTCCAACCTATTCCGAAAAAAGGAAGCCTCTCTGATCCTTCTAACTATCGCGCTATAGCTCTCACTTGTATTCTATCTAAGATCTTTGAAACCCTTCTCAACTCAAACTTCTTAGATTATCTGGAAACTCATTCCCTTCTTTCCGATAGCCAATACGGCTTTCAGCGCTCAATGTTCTTCTGGCGATATACTTTCCTATCTAACCGATTTATGGTTTTCAGCTCTTAGGAACTACGGGGAGACTTGCGTGGTGGCGCTTGACATATCCAAAGCATTTGACCTAGTATGGCACGCGTCATTGCTCTCCAAGCTCCCCTCCTTTGGGTTTCCTTTTTCTCTTTGCTTAATTATGTCTAGCTTTCTTTCAAATCTCTAAATATCATCTGTTGTTGATAGGGCGATTTCTTCTTTTTCTGTCAATAGGGGTGTTCCTCAGGGTTCTATCTTATCTCTACTTTATTCCTACTTTTCATTAATGATCTTCTCACCTGCACATCTAACCCTATCCACTCATATGCCGATGACTCGACCCTTCATTCTTCAACTCATTTCAATTCTGCTCCCTCTTTTACTTCTAGAATTGCCTCTCGTCTTAATCTTTCCTATTCTATTCTCGCTGATCTGGATAGAATTTCCGGATGGGGTCGTCTCAACCTTGTGAAATTCAATTCTTTAAAAACCCAACTTCTGCAAATCTCCTTCTCTAAAACGCATTCTAACTTTCCTATCTCTTTCGACGGTTCTCTCGTCTCCTGTTGACAATATAAACATCCTTGGCCTTAACATAAACAAAAAAATGTCTTGGAAACCTCATATCACAACGGTTGCTAGGTCGGCCTCAAAGAAACTGGGAGTTCTGTTTAGACTGCGACTTTTTTTTCTCTTCTCAGTTGCTCCAGCTATACAAGGGTCTCATCCGCTCTTGTATGGAGTACTGCTCTCATATCTGGGGGGGCTCTGGTTTCACCCAGCTTTTGGATAGGGTCAAGTCAAAGGCCAAAAGGCTTATAAACTGTTCTGTTGGTTCTTTATCTCTATTCTAAAGGCACCCCAGAGGCAAGTGCTCGAGGGAACTTATCATTTGCGTACCACCACCTTTACGACCCCCTCGTAGCACAAGAAGTGCTGTATCTGCGCACAAGTTTTGTGTTGATATTGGTAACTCCAGGCTAGTTCGCTGTGGTGCTTCCTTCTTTCCCGCCACCTCTGTTCTGTGGAATTCTCTTCCATCTTCTATATGTCCTGCTGAATTTAATCTCCCTCACTTTAAAGCCTGCGTCTGTGCTCAGCTGCGTAATTTGCGCTAGAGGGTGAACTTTTGAGCGTACTACACCCCCTCCTTGAATAGGGCTCTGACTGTGAGTGGTGGTGACAACTGTAAAAAAAAAATTCTTAGGTGGGCAGATATGTGGCAAATGAACTAAATCCCCTACTCACCCCATCCAAAACATCATTCAGATTATCCAAGAAAATCGCACTCTTCAACATTACCCTCAGATGGACCATATGTCGCAACCACACATACTTTTACCTATTCAAACTTAAATTTAACCTTTAGAATTCTAGCACTAACACACACAAAATCTACCATAGCTCTCTACCACAAGTCACTCATCAGAATTGCAAATCTTTCTATCCCCCTCTCATTCCTTTCCACACCAACACAAACACACCACACCACACCACTCATTTTCACCGTTTCCTTCCATCTTTGCTTCAGTCACAGATAGCAGATGAAATTTGCCCTTTCTAAATACATCCATCACCTCTCTCCTCTTCTCCTCAACATTTATTCCTCTGACATTCCATGTATCCATACGATTCATACAAACGCCGCTTACGGCGATCACGACCTTCTCTGAGCCATGCATTAGCATTCCTGGCAAAAGATAAGTGGTAGTGGGCAGCCAACCCAACTAACACCATCACTTAGTTGCCTTCTACGACAAGCAGGACATATGATTTCGGCAATTTTTTCTCCCCACACATAGGGATATAAGGGATAGGGATGTCTATAAGATGTTGTCTAGAAGAGGGGTGTGGATATAAGTATGTGTATATGATATGTGGATAAAAGATGGTGTCTCTAAGATGTTGTCTGGAGGATGAGTGTGGATATGAAAGCAGAACAGAAAGGCGAACCATTAGGCACTGGAATGTCATACATACCATAATCAAAATGGGTATATATATATATATATATATATATATATATATATATATATATATATATATATATATATATATATATATATATATATATATATATATATATATATATATATATATAAAAATACTATATATATATATATATATATAAAATATATATATATATATATATATATATATATATATATATATAATTGAGTTTTAATATTATCCAAAATTCTTAATATTTGTTCAATTAATCGGCAAAAATTGCCGATGACGATGACGATTGAAAAAAAATATGCCGATTTTTGCCGATGACGATGACGATTAATCGTCCCATCACTAATATATATATATATATATATATATATATATATATATATATATATATATATATATATATATATATATATATATATAACTGCTATATATATATATATATATATATATATATATATATATATATATATATATGGTATATTATATAATAATTTTCCAGAGTGTGGAGTGGGTGGGGGTTTTTCTCAAGGGTGGAGTCGGAGTCGGTAATTTTCAGGTCGTCGGAGTCTGAGTCGGTATTTTTTGAGAGATCGGGTGGAGTCGGGTCGAATTTTTGAACCAACTCCACAACCCTGCAGAATCAAGCCACGTCTCTAAATTAGCGCGTCTTTTCTAATCAGCTAAAAGGCTGTGAGCACGCTTATATTTCAGCTGAAGATAAAACATTAAATAAAAACTATTATTTACTGCAAAATTAATGCCGAATGAAATAATATAGTAACCAAGGATAGGGGTCCGATCCGCAATTGATGTATATAGATAAGTGAAATAAATGAAAAAACCGAACTCTGGTACTTATTTCTCCTCAAAGAAGACTCTAGCCATAGAAGTCACAATATATATATATATATATATATATATATATATATATATATATATATATATATATATATATATATATATATATATATATGCTACTTATATAAATATACTATATATACATATATATATATATATATATATATATATATATATATATATATATATATATATATATATATATATATATATATATATATATATATATATATATATATATATATATTGTTGAAATAATATTGTTTATTCTATGAAAAAATATATTTTTTATGTATTTTGTTTTGGCTACTTTGCCAGTAGAAAGAATTCTGGCAACATGGCCGTATTTTTATAAAATGCATCATAGTCTTGTTTGTTATTGTTTACATATTTAGTAATAGCGTGAATCTCGATGTGTAAACACGCATGTGTAATTTAGGGTTAAGTTTCTAGTAAAATATCCATTTATTCAATGTGTTTCATTATTCATATGTAGGTTGTTACCAGTAGATACGATCTACTTTAACATGGTAGCAGAGCGTAGTTTGTAACAAGCCTAATTTGAATGTGAAACAGAAAATGGAAAGTAGGCCTAGGTCAGCCCTATAATAGAATTAGGAAATAGGCCTAGATAAACCCTATAATAGAATTAAGAAATAGGCCTAGATAAACTCTAAAATAGAATTAGAACAAGCCTATTATATAGTTAAATATGGATTTGTCAATGCAGAAAATTGATTCACTACAAGGTAAGGCAAACTGGGAAGATTGGAAGCATCTTATGCAAATAAGGCTAAGTGGTATACCAGATGCAATAGAAGCAATCAATGGTAAATTAGAAAAGCCACAAGAACCCAGTATTGAAGCAACAGTTGAGGAGAAAAATGCCTATAAAAAGAAATTAGACAAATTCAACAAAACTCAATCAGATGTAATGTTTTTGTTGGTTTCAACATTAAGCCAAAGCATCAGAAGTCAAATAAGGAATCTTTTGAAGCCAGATGAAGTATGGAAGGAACTTCACAATCTTTTTGCAAGAGTTGAAGAAAACAAAGTTTACGATGTTTGTTCACAGTTTTTTCTTACAAATGGAATGAGAAATTAGACATGGCTGGAAATTTATCTTCAATAAGACAGCTCTGGGGTAATCTTCAGGAAGAAATTGTCAAAATTCAAGAGAAAAATGAAGGTACATTGCCAGAGATATTTCTCATATGTAAGATTTTTGAAATTTTGCCAAAGGATTATTCAAATTTCCAAACTACATGGCTCATGATTCATAGTAATAGAAAAGAAAGAAGTATAGATAATTTGGTAACTTGGCTTTGCACAGAAGCAAATAAGTTGGCATCAAAGGTTAAGTCAGAAAATCAAGAAGCGTTAACAATAAAAGGAAACTACAGAGAAAATAGTACCAAAGATAAAATGAAGAAATTTCCTTGTAATTACTGCCATTTAAAAGGTCACTGGATCAAAAATTGCAGAAAATGGATTGCAGATGGTAGACCAGAAAGAAAAATAACAGAAAGAAATGCAAATTTTGAAAATAAAGAAAATTCAAAAGCTAAAACAGAAGTTAATGCTTTTATGTTAGCGGTAGATGAACAAGTTTTTATTTCCGAAGAAAATAAGAAATGTGAAAAGTTATTTTAAAACTTTTAATGAATTTGAGCATTCAGTCAAGGTAAAATCAGCAAATGGTCAGGAAGCAAATGTGTTAGGATATGGAACAATTGAAGTAGAATCAGTTGTAGATGGAAAAAATATCTCAATTATTTTTGAATGATGTTTGGTATGTTCCTGATATTAAGAAAAATTTATTTTCAGTATTGGCAGCTCATGATAAGCATCCAAATAGTGAATTTATATCTGAACCAAGTGTATGTAGTTTTATGGTAGACAAAAAGCCTATTTTAATGGCTATCGTAAACTAAAGGAAGGGCTATTCAAAGTTGCAATGAAAGCTAAAATCTATATACCAGAAATAAAAGCACTTGAAGAAAAGGATCTATTACAGTTATATCATGAAAGAATGGGACATCAGGATAGACGACACATAAAAAACATCAAGAGAGAACTAAATATTGAAACTCACCTTGATAACAGAAATTGTACAGGATGTATAAATGGAAAAAATGCATCGTAAGAATTTTGGAAAAAGACCAAATAGTACTAAACAAGGAGAATTGCTATTTGCAGATGTTTGTGGACCATTTCAAGTATTATCAAACTCAGGTTATAAATATTTTGTATGTTTCAAAGATGATTTTTCAAAAATGAGATTTGTATATTTTATTAAAGAAAAATCGGAAGTTGTAGAAAAATTGGAGCAAGTACTTGAAGAAGCAAAAGTACAAGGACATTCAATCAGAGAATTTTTAAGTGATAATGGCTTAGAATTTAATAATAAGTTAGTTAAAAAGCTTTTAAATAAATATGGTGTAAGACAAAGGTTAACGGCTCCATATACTCCACAACAAAATAGAGTGGAAAAAGAAAATAGAACGCTAGTTGAAGCGGCCAGATCACTTATGTATTCAAAAGTAAAATTTCCACAGAAGTGTTGGGCAGAATTAATTAACAGCAGCATATATAATAAATGGAACTGGAAAATTCACTGTTGATGGGAAAACGCCTTTTGAAATCTGGTATGATAGAAAGCCCAGAATCAAGCATCTACGTGTAATCGGAACAGCATGCAGTGGGTGGATTCCAGATCAGAAAAGAAGAAAGTTAGACCCAAAAGCAAAATCAGGTGTGTTAATTGGTTATATGATGGAGATGAAAGCTACAGAATATATGATCAAGCAAATAATTTTGTGTTTAGATGCAGAGATGTAGTATTTGAAAAAGAAGAACTTTCAACTTCAATATCAGATGAGATAGAATCAGAAAAAGAAAATAAAAAGAAAGAATCAAATAGAGAAAATACAGAAACTGATGACAGTACATCTATAATTAAGTTAAACTCATCACATACAGAAACAGAATCTGATGCAGAAATAGAATCTGATACAGAAATAGAATCTGATACAGAAATAGAATCTGATTCAGAAGAAGAAGAAGAAGAAGAAGATAGAATAGTAAGCACAAAACAATTAAGAGACAGATCAGTAATTAAAAGCCATCAAGGTTTGATGACTACAGTACTTATCTATTATTAGAAGATATGGAAGAACCTGAAAATTATAAAGAAACTATGCAGAGTAAGCATAAGAAAAAATGGGTTAATTCAATGAAAAATGAAATGAAATCATTGAAAGAAAATCAAACCTGAACTAGTTGAATTACCACCAGGAAGAAAACCAATTGAAAACAAATGGATTTATAAAATTAAAATGAATCCAGATGGTACAGTTGACAAATATAAAGCAAGATTAGTTGCAAAGGGGTATAGTCAGCATAAAGGAATTGACTATGAGCAAACATTCAGTCCAGTAGCAAATAAAAGTACTGTAAGGACTTTAATAAGTGTAGCAACTAAAGAAAATATGTCCTTAATACAATTTGATGTTTCAACAGCATTTCTTTATGGACTTTTATCAGAAGAAATAACAACCCAAAGGTTTTGAAGATGGGACAGACAAAGTATGCAAATTAAAACGCAGTTTGTATGGGCTTAAGCAAGCACCAAGATGCTGGAATGAAAGACTTGGAAACTTTCTTTCAAAACTTATTTTGGTAAAAGTACAGCTGATCCTTGTCTTTACATAAGAAATCAGAATGGACATAAAATCATACTTGCATTATATGTTGATGATGGACTAGTTGCATCAACAAGTCAAGCAGAATTGCAGAAATTTTTAGAATTAAAAAAGGAATTCAAAATAACATATAAAGCTGCAACATATTTTTTTTAGGAATTGAAATTGAATCAAGAAATGATGGTTCAAAGAAAATTAGTCAGTCATGTTATACTAAAAGAATACTAAAGAAATTTGGTATGGAAAATTGCAATGCAGTGTCAACACCCATTTTAAAGGATAATGTTACACATGACGCATTGAAGCCAGGGAGAGTTTCACTTACAGATCAGCTATAGGAGCTCTTCTATATCTTGCAACAACAACAAGACCAGATATTGCATTTGCTGTTAATTATCTTGCCAAGAAGTGTAGAAAATCCATCAATAGAAGATGTTACAAAAGTTAAAAGTGTTCAGATACTTGAAGGGTACACAAGAGAAGGGTATTATTTATAAATGTGATTCTGAACAAGATCATCTGGAAGGTACAGTGATGCAGATCATGCTGGGGACTTAAGAACAGGGCATTCAACAACTGGAATTGTTTGTTTATATGCTGGAGGAGCAATTTCATGGAGTAGTCAAAAGCAAAGTTCAGTTGCTATTTCAACAGCAGAAGCTGAAATTATGGCAGCAAGTGAAGCAACAAAAGAAATTGTGTGGCTTCATCAACTGGAAGAAATTACAGAAGTCTTCAAGAAACCTACTCTTTGGATTGACAATGAAACAGCTATTAAACTCAGTAAGAATCCAGAATTTCACAAAAGGACCAAACATATAAAAGTACGTCATTTTTTTCATTAGAAAAAAAAAGTTCAAAATGATGAAATAGAAGTACTCAAGATTAGCAGTGAGAATCAACTTGCAGATGGACTCACAAAGCCTCTACATCAACCAAGGTTAATGATGCTGAACGGAAAAATTGGAATGGACTAACCAACGTTGCAGAATAAACAATAAGGGAGAGTGTTGAATAATATTGTTTATTCTGTAGAAAAATACTCTTTATATAACTTTATTTCACTTTCTGCTGCCAGTAGAAAGAACTACAACTTATGGCCGAAATATTTTATAAATGCATCATAGTCTTGTTTGTTATTGTTTACATATTTAGTAGAAATGGCGTGAATCTCGATGTAAGCATAATGTAGTATCATTGAGTTAAGTTTCTAGAGAAAAAATATCATTCCTTCAATATCCCCCAAAAGCATGTCTGACAGACCTTACCAGTACTGACTACCTTTTTTAACCCCTATGTAAGTATATATATATATATATATATATATATATAAAAATATAATATATATATATATATATATATATATATATATATATATATATATATATATATATATATATATATATATATATATATATATATATATATTGTGGCATCTGGTGCAGGAGGCTGCTATCACCACTGATGAATCCTAAGCAGCTTCCGGGAAGAAACGCCACTTTATCGTGACAACGCTCACTCTCAACATCTAATCTCTCTATTGAAGGTGGTTATTCAAGACCAGAATTTAACCCCTTCAAATTGGTGACCAATTAATGACACGAACTTCTATCAAAAGTGACCATGAACACTCATCAAATATGATTCCGAACACCCATCAAATCACCAAACAACCATCAAATCAAGTTTCTTCTGTTGGGCGCTACTCTGTTCAGTCATCCTGTGCCGCCTGCACCGTACTTCTCAAGCTTCTGCAGGTGCGGACCAACTGCACGTAAGAGTACAGAGTGGTCGAAGCCTTCTCAATGACCTTAATATGTGCACACCTATCTCTCACCTGACAGTTATACGCTACTGTCCGATGTCCTTCCAGGTCCGGAGAGCAGAGTGTGCTCGCGGCATTGTCACTGGGGGGAGGCGTCTGGTGAAGAGGAGGCTGCTAGTACCACTGGCGAATTCTAAGCAGCTTCCGGGAAGAACGCCACTATCGTGACAACGCTCTCTCTTCAACATCTAATATCCCTCTATTGAAGGTGGTTATTCAAGACCAGAGAACATAAACCCTTCAAAAAATATATATATATATATATATATATATATATATAGCTATATATATATATATATATATATATATATATATATATATATATATATATATATATATATATATATATATATAATCTTATTTATTTATTTATTTATTTATATAATTATTTATTTATTTTATTGCCCCTGGGCTCCTCTTAGGGAGGTGATGTGATGTTGTGTTCTGTAGGGTGTGTGAATAGGGCACCTCAGCAGTAGGAGTTGTGTTCAACAGTTTCAGGCTCCGTTAAGCATCTTTGGCATAGTGAGGATGGAGTCTGTTACGAGGGTTCTGGAATCTATATTTATATTCTTGGAGGTCTGGGTGATGCCCGGATCTCAATCTGGAAAGGAATGCATCTTTCGTGGGAGTGTGTCTTGTGAAGGGGATATATCAGGGGGCTAGCTGGTGGTTGAGGTAACGTTGCGTGAAATGTGTATGAATATGTTTTAATTTTGTATTAGCTTCCTTTGCATATATATATATATATATATATATATATATATATATATATATATATATACTATATATATATATATATATATATATATATATGCTGCTATACATGTAGGCGTAGGCAGGGCCCCTTAAATCTTGGCGAAAAAAAAATTATGAACTTTATATGTTTGCGACGACGTTTTTAAGGGTTTGTTAGTAGAAAAACTGAAAAAAATAAATCAATCGATAGATAATGAGTAGTAATTACTAATTAATAACGATGTTATAAACATATTATTTTTTCTAAAGTTTAATGTGTTTTCCCCTTTTCATATTGGCTTAAAGTTAACTAGCTTTTCTTTTATACAGCTGGCTTCTTCTGACATTATTCTCTGCTAGAACTCTCAGTATGTCGATAGCATTTGACGGCTGCCAAAACTGTTAAATCAATCACGGAAGCGTACCGGTTGATATTCAGCTGCAGACAACACATCAAAAATAATTACAGAAAATAAAAAGAAATATTACAGCAATTTTGAAGACCATAATTTTCTGCGGAACCTGACTTACCTTTAAAGAGGTAAGACCTGCATGGGTGAATTTTGAAGACCCTGATTAAGCTAAGTAGAATGCTGGTGATGTCAGATTAAAAGAACATGTTCAAGGGAAGAATCCAGTCTGGACGTCTCCGATGATTCAATATGAACTGATCAATTTGTGTGGAATTATCATAAAAATCATGATTGTCGCGGTTGCAAAAAATTTTTTTTGTATCTACATATTGGCAGATGAAACTACGGATTTGTCAGGAACCAACGAACAATTATATATATAGCATTAAGGCTTTTCGATCCTGAAAAATTGACTGTTTGAGAAGAATTTCTGGGGTTTGAAGTTCTTGAAGTTCTTGAACCATTGACAAAAAGATTGATTTGTTTTTAGAAAAGGTTTGAAGCCGAGTCTATGCGTTGGCCAGGGGTGCGACAGCTGCGCAGCATTGGCAGGATAAAACATAGGGTTCAAAAGAAACTGCGGGAAAAATATGAAAAAAAGATTATATTTTTACTGTGTAAGCCATCGGCTTAATTTGGTCATTAATGACCTAAACATTATTCCGAAATTCGAAATACTATTGCCACAATAAAAGACAAACTTTTTCAGAGACTCCAACCTAAAAAGAAAATACATTCCCAACTTGCCTAAACTTTGTGAAACCTGTTGGACTCAGAAATATCATAGTAATGCTATTTTCCATACAAATATGATAAAAATTGTTGAAGGCAACAATCAAACAAGAAAAACAACTTTTCTATTATTATGTTCGGCAACAAGACCCAATTTCATTATTACCTCTTCCGTAATAACCAAATATTTTGCTTTAGTTGAACCAGTGGTTAACATTATTCAAACAAAAAATATTTACCTTAAGCAGTACTCTGATCATATCCAAAGAATTTTGAAGGTTGTCAAAGACCAATGCAAAACTGCTGATCAAATAATTGCTGATCTGCTCTTATTCGCCAATGTTATTACTGCTGAGTTCTTAGTAGAACTTGCACCACCTAGAAAAGTACAATCTCAACAACATAAAGCAAATCATCCTGCTGAAACTTCTGCTGAATATTGGAAGCGTTCTGTACTTGTGCCTTATCTTGACTCACTTCCATCCTCTTTAGAGACTAGATTTTCAGAAAACAACGTGCCAACATTTTATCTTTCTCATTTGCATCCGTTTCTTATGTTAGGTGCTTCCGTAGGCAATTTGCGTGAGAAAGTAAAATGTTTTTCAGAGTTTTATGATCTTGATGTCAATAAAATTCATACCGAAACCGACTTAAGGTATACCTTGTGGCAGGATAAAAAAAAATGGATAAGCAAAAGTTGAAAGAGCTTGGAACTTACTGAAGTTATTAAAGAAACCGACCCTTTTCCTCAAATCGAAAACCTGTCTATTAATTGCAATGGGTGATACCGTGTTCAATCAGTACCATTGAAAGGTCTTTCAGCACTCTGCGAAAGTAAAGACTTGGCTAAGAAAAACAATGAAGAAGACAGGCTTAATGGACTATATGCTAGGATGAGTATTCATAAAAATTAGTAAGTGAGAAAAAATGAGCAATTGGAAGTAGCAGTAATTGCGAAATTCGCTGAAAATCCAAAGCGTCTAATGCTAGTTTAGATTTAATATTAGTTACCACTCAGGACTCAGTACTAGACCCAGCCACATAAACATTGCTACGTTTCTCAAATAGGTATTTTTATTTTTACTCACCTCATGACACAAAAATTTTTTAATTGCAACTGTTGTAGACTTGTTATTTTATTTACTTTATAACGAAGTAACTTTTTTTATCCTGTGATATAACCCATAAGTCAAATCTTGCATTACACACATATATATATATATATATATATATATATATATATATATATATATATATATATATATATATATATATATATATATATATATATATATATATATATATATATATATATATATATATATATAACTATATATATATCTATATATATATATATATATATATAATATATATATATATATATATGTATATATATATATATATATAATATATATATATATATATATATATATATATATATATATATATATATATATATATATATATATATATATATATATATATATATATATATAAAATATATATATATATATATATATAATATATATATATATATATATATATATATATATATATAATATAATAATATAATATAATATGCTATATAACATATATATAATAATATAATAATATATATATATATATATATATATATATATATAATATATATATAAAATTAAAAAAAAATTATTTTTAGTCATATAATTCAAAAACTTAATCAAAGACTAGAAAACAAATTAATAATTCAATATTTTATACATCCGCATTTAATAATTGTGGATGCGGATGTTTCAAAATCGTGAATGGATGTCAATTTTAATGCGGATGTCACATACATCACTCACCAGGATATAGAAAAGAGAGAGAAAATTGTGAGAGAGGACTGAGAAAGCAAATACAAACAGGGCGTAGAAATCTGATTAAAAAAATATTTCGGAAACAAATGATAATATGATAATGGTGGGTGCACAGGGAGGAGTAGAAAATCCGGTACAAGAATGAATTCAACAGATGGATACTCAACCAGTAATGAAGGGAGAGATATAGGACAAAGGAAATGGAGATGGGAAGAGTGAAGTAGTAGAAATAAGTAGAGCAGAGAAGATGAAAAGTAGAATATGGTCTGCAAGCAATAATGTTAATTAAAGATATCAGAACAGGTAAGAGAAAGTATTGTATTTAGGTTTTATGGATTTGCAACAGGCGTATGACAGAGTTAATAGGGAAGCTTTATGGCAGGTGTTAGTGATATATGGTGTTGGTGGTAGGCTTCTGAATGGAATCAAAAGTATGTATGACGATAGTGAAGCGTGTGTAAGAATAAATGGTGTCAATGGTGATTGGTTTAGGATTAATAGCGGAGTGAGACAGGGTTGTGTTATGTCTCCTTGGTTATTCAATTTGTATATTGATGGGGTTATGAAAGAATTCGAGGTGGGGATGGCAGGAAATGGTGTTAGAATGATGGAGAATGGAGATGAGTGGAGGGTGCCCTACCTATTATATGCGGATGATTTGGTTTTGTGTGGCGAATCTGAAGAGAGTTTGAGAGGATTGGTAGAGAGATTTGGCAGAGTGTGTAAAGGAGGGGTTTGAAAGTAAACGTACATAGAGTAAAAGGTTATGGTTGTGACTGAGGACAGTCCTCGGTGTGAAGCTATGTTAGATGGTGAGCAGACTGGAACAAGTGTCGGAGTTTAAATATTTAGGGTATATGTTGGATGAGAAAGGAACGGATGCAGAGTGTAGAGAAGGAAAGTTGTGAATGGCAGGAAGGTGGCTGAGGTGCAATTAAATCGTTGGTGAATGTAAAGGACTAAGTCGGCTTGAGTGTGCTAGGGTCTTACAGGAGGGTATGTTTACCTGTGTTATTGTATAGTAGTGAGACTATGGTCTGGAATAAGAAGTATAGATCTAAAGTTCAATGTGTTCAGATGGACAATCTTAGGGTGTGCTAGGTGTGAGAAGAATTGATAAAATGAGGAATGAACGTATTAGAGAGTTGTGTGGTGTGAAGAAAGGGTAAATGAGAGAATAAATGAAAGTATGTTGAGATGGTTTGGTCATATGGAAAGATGAATGATAGTCGGTTGGTTAAGCGGATGTATAGTGGCGAGTGTGTTGGGAACCGACCGGCTGGGAGACCGAAGAAAAAGTGGATTGAGTCAGTAAACGAATGTTTGAAGGAGAGAAATGTGAGTTTGGTAGAGGCGAGAAGAAGGTGTAACAGGAGTGAATGGCGGGGGATTGTGAGAGTATGGTTGTGGCCCACCTGGAGCCAAGGGATGAACCCTACACTTGACCATCTACCATAGTGAGGGTCCATCGCTGTCCCATAAAGCTCTAGGGTGGATTTTCTGACTGCGATGAGTTCTCACTAATTAATGGTACAGAGACAAATAGAGAAGGTAAGGCTGGGCTTTCTTTTCGACTTTTGTCATGTTCTTTTACTGCTTTTCTTTTCCGGTGCATGTAGCGCACCTTACTCCCATTCTTGGAAAAATATAAGGAAGATGAAGAAGAAGAAGAAGAAGAGAAAGTGGATATATTCGAGGGATTTTGAAAATGTACAGGAAATAAGAAAGAAACATTATTTGTTGACTTTTATAATTAAAACGTGCTGTTGGCTAAAATAGGTGAATTGGGGATCTGCGAAAGAAAACTGTATAAAAGGAGAATTTAGGGCAGAATGTTATGTCTACCAGGTGGATAACAAAAAAATATAAAGGAAGTGGCGAAAATAGGCAAGCAAGATTGGTGGCGAGAGGTTTTGAAGAAAACAACTTAGATGCGCCAACATGTCCTCTAGAAACATTGTATGTGCTTAAGCATGACAAATTATTACGGATGGAATTGTAAATCCTTCCTGGATGTAGAGGAAGGTATAATGCTAGACCAGAAATCTTACATAAATGACATTGAGATACCAGAGGAAAGATAGTAAAGGGAGGAAGATAACAGACATAATAAGAACATAAGAAATATAGGGACAGTAAGAAGCCACATGGACCTATCGAGACTGTCCCAGTCAACCCACTAACCAAACATGCTCTCATGCAAATCCACAAAGCACCCTAGGGCTTGTCAAATTCATGTAACTAAAATCCGCCAATTTGGCTTAGTAAAAAAAAATGATATATGATACCCAAACCATCCACATGCCTTAATAACTAAGTTATGGTCACACATGCAGTATAACATTAATAACTGTAACTAAAAACCAGCCAATTTGGCTTCGTCTAAATATACTATATGATACCCAACTCATCCATATACCTATCCAACCCTTTCTTAAATGTTGCCATCGAGTCACACTCAACAACCTCCTGTGGCAAACCATTCCAAAATTTAACAACCCTATTGCTGAATGCATATGCTTTCTTATATCAGATGGCATGCTTTCTTCTCAATTTTATTATGCCCCCAGGTCTCCCGTCCGTGCTCTACTATGAAATTTATTGGTCTCTGTATTATCAATAGATGTAAAAATTTTGTAAGGCTTGTATCCCCTCACAATCATGCTCTACAGAAAACATTCCCTAACTCTTTCAGCCTCTCCTCAAGCAAATACAATCAAAACCAATGAAAATTTTTTGCTGGGACGTTGCACTCTCTCTAGCATATCTAAGTCTTTCTTTAAATAAGAGGCCCAAACTTGTGCACAATACTCTATTATTGGCATAACATAGCTATTATATAGTTTACTTATTACTTCCTTGCTCTTGTAAACAACATTGCGATTTATTATGCCCAGCATCTTATTAGCTTTATTTCTTGCTTTCAAACACTGATTAGCTACTTTCAAATTACTGCTTATAATCACACCTAAATCTTTTTCTTGGTCCACAGACTCAAGCCAATCCCCATTCATATCGTAGTGAAAACTTTTATTTGAGAAACCTAGGTGAAGAACCTTACACTTTTTACTATTAAAATTCATTTGCCACTTATCTGCCCCCCCCCCCCAAGAAGTTTATCAAGATCATTTTGAATCTTTATGCATCCTTCACTATTCCTATAGGTATCTAAAATTTTTAGAGTTAAATAAATTGGGTACGGAAGCATACTAGACCAGACAAATTTTAACGCTATTGATCTGAACAGGTACGTTAAAGGAGAAGACACCAGGAACATGTAAAAAATAGTAAAGATAATAAAAGTTATTGTAGAAGTATACAAAGATCGACGCGTCTTTCGGGAATATGGAGGGTTTCAAATCTCAAACAGGATACGTAGTAAGCATAGTAGACTATAACGGATGTAAGTGTTCTGTAAGCTGAAAATCTAAAGTGTGAAGAAGGGTATCAACAACAAGAGAAGCGGAAGCATCGCGATCTAGAGACAGCTGAAACCGGAATTTTTATAAGCAACATGTGGAGGATTATCACAGGTAGGGCAGATGGAAAGATAATAGTAGAAACAGAGGGTAAAACCTTAAAAAAAGCAATTACATTTACATCGGGAGGTAGCGATGAAAGATGAAGAAAAGAGAGAGCCAGAATAAAGGAAATGTTATAAGGGGAAGAAGTGAAAGTAGTAGAACAAGGTAACAAGTAACAGATGCTAACCAAGGAAGGAGTAAAGAACTAATCAGAAAATATGTAATAGCAAGAAGAAAGGTGAGGAGAGAAAAAAAAAAGCGTGTGCTTATTACAGGTATGGTAAAAAATAGAAGAGGAAAATGATGAAAAATGGGATGAGACAGGATCTATTCAAGATAAGTTTCATTTAGTAATTTTTTCTTTACTTCAAATTATAATATATATAGTATATAATTAACATTAGAAGTCTGTAATTTAATCAAGGGGTTATATTCCTATACATAAATAGAATCAGTTAAATAAAGATTGTCTAAAACGAAAATAGTAAAAAAAGGTGATAACGAATTTAACTCGTGATCTTATCTCTGAGGAGGAAGAAGGATCGAAACATCCTAAAACGTCCATGGTTCTATATTTGACTGGACAGGACTTGCCAATTTCTATCTTGAACCTTCATCTTTCTGTTTTACCCTGAGTTATTGTAAGAAATATCTTCATAAAGTTATAACAAGACATAGAGGCATATTAAAGACCTAATAATTTATCTCCTTTTTCCCTTACACTAGTATAGGCCTAACTTTGATAACAGATGAGCATGAACAATTTTTAAACACAAGTATACCCGCCAAGAGTTCTGTACGAGATTTCATTACGGAATGACTAGCAACTGGTTCAGCTTTGAATACTAAACGTAAACGCCTTTCTTCTGTTCGGATTCAAGAAATTGATGAAATATTCAGAAAATCGGAGCAATCCAGCAAAATCTGTGAGGAAGTTGTCACACTTTCGGCGACATTGCCCACTTCTATATAAAACCAGTTTTTGAGGATCTTTTGTAATATAATAAAGGTTTATCAACTGCTATGTTTCTACAAAATTTCTCGTATTTCTTTATTTTATAACATCAATCATATCTGAGAGGAAATCTTAACAGAGTAACAAAAAATACCAGAAAAATAAAATTCGTTCAAAGAGAGTAAAACAAGGGTGTGTTTAAGACTAGGATTACATATTTTGAGTTTGTAGTAGGTAATAAATTACATAAAGGTGAACCTTACGGTTTTAAATTTGGATATCACGCATATGTAGTTAGAACACTTCAAATCCAAACCAACTTTCTCTTTTCATCCCAACGCAGAATTTGTAATGCGATTATTTTTTATTTATTTTTTTTGGTGTGGGTGTAAAGGACCCACCACGGCACACTAAGGAGCAGCCACGATAGGTTGGAAATCAGACTTCATGGGTTGGTCCTAACATGCATGTCTAAGAAAAATTTATTTAAATATACAGAATAGGCAGTTCCTGAAGATAGGAAAAAATGGAGCTATTATTAAAGTAGGATGATCCAGACAACACATGGGATAGCTTTTTTGGGTGCTATGAGCCATAGTACAAGAAAATGGCGACGGCAGATGGAGTCCAGTTAAGAACAATCAATGAAGATGTGGTGAACAGATTGCTTTGTATGGCGACGGCAAAATTTGCAGGCGGGGAGGATCCCGTGACATGTAGTGGCTGTGGTCTGTGAGTGACATTGGTATGAAGGCGTGCGAGAATCATATCTTGCAAGTGATTTCGTCTGTGAGAGGAGGACCACTCGCCAATATCAGACTTTATATTTTTAAGTTTCGTCCATCGCCGATCGTTCGTCCAGCACTCCTTGTTGAAGAGCAGGATAATAATAGAAGGCGACCTTGTCGAATGACAACATGGAGGTGCCGAGAATGGCTACGGAAAGAGGAGGCCACTCTGGCCTCTCTCTCAGCAGGCGTTATATAATTTTTTTTATCAGATATGAAATTTCCTTCTAATAAAAAAGCATATCCAAAAATAAGTTTCTGATCCAAAAAATATAAAAAATTTTAATATAAGACTTTACCTTTAAAAATTTATATTATAAAGCATTTAATTAGACAAAGAGCAAAAAAATATACAAAAAACATTTGTACAATATATTTTATTTAAAAAAAAAAATTAAAAAAATTACATATTAATCTTTTTTAATTTCTTCACTCTCTTGGTTAAAAATGTCTGCTATTTTAAATGAAGGCTGAATAGGCAACTTTTCTGGTTTCTGTAAACAAAGAAAAATTTAGAGAACACAAAGTAATATCAATTCAATGGATCTTAAAACCTTCTACAATTCTGAGATGTAACTACTGAATATATTCTAAAATAAATACAGATGTAAAAAAATGAGGTGCATCACAATTTGCATGAATAAAGGGTTTAAGCTCAAAAAGTAAGAAACAGCGAAGTTGCTGTTTCTAATTAATAACCTTAAAATTTTATATCACTAATTCAGTATTTTACAACTTGCTTATTTCTTATTAATCTTAAAACTGAAGCAGCCTTTCTCAAAATCAAAAGGCAATAGGTATAGTTGGCTGCTACGCAATGTCAATGGTCCTAATACGAATTGCTGATCGTGAGTGGCTCTTTTTCGAGATAAAAAAATATATAAAAAAAATTAAAAAATTTTAGCATTTAGATGTATACTAGATAAAAGTTTTAGGTTTATGTCTCCTTAGCTTCTCTATATCATATCCTCAAAAAATGTTTCAGTATAGATTTTTTTTCACATTATTTAGTATAGGGGTGAAATTTGCTCAATTTGAAAATTCAAAGAAATTTTTATTTATTTTTTTTTTTTATTATTATTCGCTCAATTTCTCTGAAAATTTCGGAGTATATTGAATTTGACGAGTCACAAAAACGTTTTTTCCATATACTCAACAATTTCACCAAGCTGTTTCAAATTGGACATGGTGTGTCTGGAGATAAAATGATTGTGTAAATAGAAAATGGCTAAATAGAAGTTGTGTAATTCATTAAATTCAATTTACTCTGAAAATTTCATTTAAAAATCGGATGAATATTAAAACATTAGCAAATTTTCACTTTTGGCAAAAAAAATTCTATCCTATGTTTCAAAGAGGTATATACCTAATACATTTATTGAATTTTGCAACTCCTTTCAATTATATCAAAACTGAAATTTCATAAAAATCAGATGAATTTTAAATTTTTAGAGCAAATTTTCAATTTTGACAATCTTTTGAGCTTAACCAGAGATTTATAAAAGCTGCAGTTTATTATGCTGTTTAATCAAAAAAAAAAATCAAAACTAATTGTTAATTACAATAATTTAATCATTTTCAAAATATTGGAAATAAATATTAATTTGACTAAATTTAAGATACTTAGTGGCTATATTTGTAAACTAATAGAATAGGTACGGTATGTTTATATGCATTTCTAGGGAAAATATATGGTATTATACAAACTTATTAAGAGGTAATTTGATAGCTGGGATAACAGACAAGAAGACTGCTCCGGCTGGCCCGAGCAAATAAGCGGCCATGATAAGTTGGAAATACAACTCTATGGCTGGATAATAGCTTAATGCTTTTTCATAGATGTCTAAGAAAAATATTTTGATATACAGAATATATAGTTCCTGAAGGCAAAAGAAAATAGTTACTGTTGAAATGGGAAGATTCATACAGGACGTGAGATAGCCTTTTAGAAGGTGTTACGGACCAAAGTGTAGGAAAATGGCGACCGCGAATGGACTTCAGTTAAGGACAATCAATGAAGATGTGGTGAACAGGTTGCGGGATATGTAGTAGTCCTGTGATATGTAGTAGCTATGTGTAATATTGGTGTGACCGATGCGAAGACATGCGAGGATCATCTCCTGCAAGCAATTATGTAAATTAGAAGACCACACACCAATGTACGACTTTATATTCCTGAGTTTCACTAGTAGCTGATCACTCGCCCAGCACTCTTGCCAGTAAGACCGGAAGCTTTGTCGGAGAGCAGGTTAATAATCATTTGGTAGAAGGCGAACTCGTCGAATGGTATCCGGGAGGTACCTAGAACAGCTAGGGAAAGAAGAGGAGGTCATTTTGGCCTCTCTGTCAGCGATTTTATTGCCAGTCATCCGTAGGTGAGAGGGGATCCAACAGAGTGTAATTTATTGAGAGTAGGGGGTTTTGAACACTTGGTGGGCGATGAGCGAATCCAAACAAATAACAAGGATGGTCTCGGTTAAGGAATATAAATCGAGAAAGAGCATCATTATAATAATTAATTCTGCAGTAAAAACTGAAGCATGTGGGAGAGGATATGGAAGAGATTGTGATCGGGAAAAATAGCAGAACCGTCCAAGTCGTCCCATGTTTTAGATCCACTAGTAAACACTGCAGTGGATTCCCTGTGAACTGCAAAAGGAAAAAAGAATGATCCTTTAAAAAGACAGCAGAGTGGCTGGATTTGGAGAGATTAGGAACAAGCAAATAATGGGAGCAGTGAATGGCCAAGATGTATACTCTTCATCGTAAGAGAACGGCAGCACCTTTTATATAGGGATGTTTAGAAAGTTAAGAATGTTACAAACTGTGTGCAAATGGCCAGTAAACAGGATTCTGAGGTATCTCTCGCAGAATCGGTGTCAGAGCAGAGGGTATTGGGGTTTGAAAGCGAAGATAACTTGGCACATGTATTCACTTCGAAGAAAAAGCAGCATCAAGTCGCCTTCAACTTCAAGGCTCACTCGGGGGGACGATCGGAAGGCTCCTGTGGATATACGGATCGCCTCGTTTTGGATGGGATCTAACAGGTGTAGTACAGTTGGGGAGCCCTGACCTACTACGCAGCCATAGTCCAACTTCGCTCGGATTAGGGAGGTGTGAAGACGTGAAAGGGACTTGCGATCAGCGCACCAAGATTTTGAGGTATTTAATGTGTGGTGCATATATCAGGTGGTCATCCAGAATGAGGCCCAGAAATCTGACCTATGGGGTTACTGGAAGGGTGAACCATGAGGAAGGTGTCAAGTTCTTCGACTGCCTTTTTTCCGAAATAGTACAACTGAAGTTTTAGCGGTCGAGAGTGGAAGCCCTGGGAGTTACTCCACTGCGAAATGTTATCAATACCTAGTTGGAGTTGACGTTTAAAAAATGACAGCCTGGCACCGGAAATGCATAACGCCAGGTGATCAAAAAATAGGGAAAACTTGACCGTCGCTGAGATGGTAGTAGCGGCGTCATTGAATCCAAGAACAAATAATAATACACTAAGGACTATAATAATAATAAATAATAATAATAATACACTAAGAATAATAATAATAATACACTAAGAAAGCTTTCCTCTGAAACAGAGCGTGTGTAGTTAAAGGAGGATCTCAGTTCTCCACTTTGTGTCATATGCTTTTTCGAGGTCAGAAAGACACCAAGAATCATCCCGCCAATTGAGAAAGCTTCTCGAATGTCATGGTCCAGTCTTAACAAGGGATCCACGGTCTAGCGATTTTTGCGGAAGCCAAACTGGAAGTTTGAAAATTCTGGAAACTCTCAAGAACAGGAAGGCGGTGGCCTGCAACCATTTCTTAATTATTTTGAAAGTATGATACGTCAGCGAAATTGGTCTTTGGTTGTCATTCAAATTCGGATCTTTCCCAGGTTTGGGAATAGGGACTACAAAAGTCGTTGTCCAAAACAGATAAGTAGTAGAAGAACATGACGCAAATGGAAAAAAAAGTCACCACTTTTACCATTCCATTTATACCTCAGTGAGAAATCGTCGCAAGAGTTCTGATGAGAGTGTGGAGGATGGTGAAGTGAAAGGTCATGAAAGGAAGGTGGAAGTAAGGATGAAGCATGATAGTAGTTGATAAAAGGATGATGATGGCGATGAATATTGGTAGTATAAATGGTTTTAAGGGTCTTTTTTTAGGATGGGTTTGGTGGATGAGAAAAAGAGGGGGGGGGGGAGAAAGGTAAAGATTGATTTTTTTTTTTTTTTTTGTGCTTCTAGATTTGATGTGTGTATTCGTGGCAGTTTGCAAGAGTCTTATGAAGTTCAGATGTTCCAGCTTGCAGTTTGTCAGTTAAATTCATCCACCCTGTTTATGTCTTTATATTACCCTTTGTTCCTAAGATTTATTTTTTCTCATTCACAGATTGTAATTGTTTAAGTAATTAAGAGATATATTTGGTGGGGATAGATCTGTTACATTGAGGTGGAGGGATCACAGTAATAAGGGTAAGTGGAAATCTTGAAATCTTGGCTTGATTTTCTTACACTATTAGAATAGGTTAGTTTATGTTTAACAGATTGTACCAACGCCACGAGGCGTTCAGATTGTATCTTAGATCTATACCTCTTATTCCTATCAAAGTTTCACTACTATACATTGTATCACCCACCATCCTACCATTCACAACTTTCCTACTACACTCTGCACCATCCGTTCCCTATTCATCCAGCATATAGCCCAAATATTTAAACTCGGATACTTGTTCCAATTGCTCATCATCCAACATGATTTCACACCGCGGACTCTCCTCACTCACTATCTTCACCTTACTCTTATC
>JABUQX010012460.1:42500-80000 GCA_015478945.1 Trachelipus rathkii
TAATAATAATAATAATAATAATAATAATAATAATAATAATAATAATAATAATAATAATAATAATAATACTCACATTGTTAATAATTTCCTTTGTCACAAATCTAATTCCTCTTCCTTCCAGAGTAGATACAACTCCATCCCAAAGTTCATCTCGCTTAATTCAGATTCCCTTTTGAGTTTCAAATATTCCTCAACAAACAACTGACAAATACTTCGCCTACTTGATGCTGATAAGTTTATGACACCCATGTTTGGATACTTTTTATAAAATTTTCTATATATATATATATATATATATATATATATATAATTATATATAATATATATATATATATATATATATATATATATATATAATATATATATATAATAATATATATATTATATATTATCCTTTCTTTCTTTCTTTTCTTCACCTTCTCTTCTTCAATTTGGGGGTAAGGTGCTGTACAGCATCGGAAAAGAAAAGCAGGTTGAGAGAACATGACAAACGTCAAAAAAGTCCCAGCCTTACCGCCCCTCAGTACCAGTAATTAGTGAGCTCGTCACAGACAAAAAATCCACCCTATAGCATCATGGGTACGCGACGGACCCTCACTATGATATCGTCAATGAAGGGTTCATCCCCTGCCCAGGTGGGCCACAACCACGCCCCCATACAAAACCCCGCCATTCTCTCCTATCATTGCACCTTTATTCTCCGCCTCTGCCAAAAACTCACATACCTGTCTCCTTCAGACATTCGTTCACCGACTCAATTCCTCTTCGGTCTCCGTTTTCTTCGGTCTTCCCAACACACTCACCAACTATAAAATCCGCTTAACCAACCTACTATCATTCATCCTTTCCACATGACCCAAACCATCTTCCAACAGTACTTCATTTATTTGCTCATTTACCCCTTTCTTCACACCACACCACTCTCAATACGTTCATTCCTTCTTTATCAATTTCTTCTCACACCTACACACCACCCCTAAGATTGTCCATCTGAACACATTGAACTTTTAGAATCTATACTTCTTATTTCCAGACCATATCTGAACACATACAATAACACAGGTAACAACATACCCTCATGTAAGACCCTAAGCACACTCAATGACTTAGTCCCTTTGCATTCACAACTTTCCTACGTACCAGCCACTTTCCTCCATTCACAACTTTCCTACACACTCTGCATCATCTGTTGCCTTCTCATCCAAAATATACCTAAATATTTAAAACTCAGACACTTGTTCTAGCTGCTCACATCTAACATAACTTCACACTTAGAGTGTCCACTCACAACCATAACCTTACTCTATCCACGTTTACTTTTCAAGCCCCTCCTTCACACACCCTGCCAAATCTTCTCTATCAATTCCTCTCAAACTCTCTTCAGATTCGCCACACAAAGAACAAATCATCCGCCATATAATAGTTAGGCAACCTCCACTCAATTCCATTCTCCACCATTCTAACACCATTTTCCTGCCATCCCCACTCGAATTCTTTCATAACCCCATCCATATACAAATTGAATAACCAAAGGGTCATAACACATCCCTAACCCTGTCTTAATCCGCTATTAATCCTAAACCAAATTCACCATTGACACCTTTATCTTACACACGGCTTTCCACTATCGTCATACTATACTTTATGATTTCCATTCAAAGCCTACCACTCAAATACCATATATCCACTAACACCTGCCATAACGTTTCCCTATTAACCTCTATCATACGAACCCTGTTGCAAATCCCCATTAAAACTACAATCTATCTTAATATTTTATAAACTCCTAATTAAGGTAACGGTTAACATATTTAGATTAAAAAATAACTACCATATATATAATGATATATATATATATATTATATAATTATATATATTATGCTGTATTATAAAAATACTATATTTATATAAATATACATAATATATATATGTTATATTATATATAAAGGGACGTGATAAACAAAGAGATTACCAATACAATGAAAAAAAAAAAATCAAATTACCCATTATATTGATACCGATACAATACCAAAGAACATATTGATGCCAGTTTTATTATATTAAGGGTTTACCAACCACAACTTACTGAAAAATTAATTTAGGCAATGGGTAATAACCAGGTTATCAGTTATATGTAGTTGAGGTTTAAAGTGTCAACTCATTATTAAAAGATGGCTTCTGTATACACGAATAATAATAATAATAATAATAATAATAATAATTACATAAATAATAATAATAATAGCGAGAGAGAGGTGTGGAGATCAAATTTCAATATCTGCAATGTGGATAGTTATAGGTATCATAAAGCATAAGCTTAGCCACTGGTTCTTATATTTTAAAGTTACTTTATTATTCGAAATTTGAAGCATAGTGCAACAAACTTTCACTAAACTAGTAAGCTAACTTCATTGGTTCTCCTACTAACAAATTTTTCTGACCTATTGCCAAAACATCTCTAACAATTTTTGCATGTTTGACTATGATCCTTTCATTTGCTCTAATGATAATTCTCAAAGTGTAATGGTTAATCCCTTTGGCCTACTGTTTTCTTCTAGCTCAACCCTGTAAGACTCCGACAATGCTCCTCCTCCTCTTCTTGGGTTATTTATGCCTTAACTGCGATTACATTTGATATTATACATGAGCCACTTAAATCTATAAAAGTTAGGACGGCAAGCAGCCTATATGGCACTCTTCCCAGAGTTTTGAGGGTGTGCTTCCGGGCTGGCGCCATCCCTAGTTCAATATTAGCATTTTACCTCAGTATTCAAAGTGCACATAGGCTTAAGCTATTTCAAAGAAAGGAAGCTGGTCTAATCCTTCTAACTAACATCCTACAGCTCTCGCTTGTATTCTGTCTGAGATCTTTGAATCCATTCTCAACTTTCATTTCTTTTCTTGAGTCATATGGTATCCCATTACCTTCTTTCGGAGCTCGAGGTCTATCGGAGAAATACTTTCCAATCTAATAGGATATGGTCTATTGTCATCAAGGATTATTGGGAGTCAGGTGTCTTGCATGATGGCACTTGAAATATTCAATGCATTTGACCTTTCACTGGGTATGGCTTGCACCTCTGTTCTGCAAGCTCCCTTCCTTCTCTTTGCTTACTTTTGTCTAACTTTCTTTAAATAGTTCCATTATCAGCTGTTGTTGCGGGACGACTTCTTCTTCCTCACCTATCAATGGTGATGTTCCTCAGGGTTGTCTCTTATCTCCTACTCTATTTCTACTTTCATTAACAATCATCTTAGCTGCTCAACTAACCCTCTCAATTCATATGCCGATTACCCAACACTCAATGCGTTTATTCATCTGAAATCTGCTTCATATCTTTTGCTTGAAGAGTTGCCTCTCATCTTAATCTTTTGATTCTACTCTTTCAATCTGGATAGAATTCCTCTCAAACATTTCTAACTTTTCTATTTATTTCAATGTTTCTTCAGTCTATCACTATCCCTGCAAATTAAAAAGGATATAAAACATCTTTGGTCTACAGCTAATAAAATGTCTTGGTAACTTCATAACACATTGGCTGCTAGTGCAGCCTCAAGAAGCTTGTGGTTCTGCATATACAATACCGATTTATTTTCTCTGTAGCAGTTCAATCTAACTATGACATCAATATCAATTCCCTTAGTATTGAAATTGTCTTTCAATATCTGGCTCAGGTTTCACCCGTCTCTTGGATAGGGACGAGTCAAAGGCCAAAAGGTGTAATGGTTCCTTATATTCCAATTCATTTAATCTTTTATCTTTTGATGTCATGTTGGTGTTGTCTCTTTTCTATAGATTCTACAGTGGTATTTGCTCAAGGAAACTGACCACTAGTATACCAACACATGAACCATTCTGCACATGAATTTTGTATGGACATTGGCAACTCCAGGCTTCTTACTTTCAATCACCTCTGTTCCATGGAATTTTTTTCATCTTCTTTGTTTCCTGCAGAATTTAATATCCCTCACCTTAAAGCTAGTGTTAATGCTCTCCTACAAAATCTGCACTAGGTGGGGTTTGCATGGGTGTTTATTTATATTATTTTATTCACTTTCTTCGATTAGGGCTTTGCCCATGAATGATAGTGATAACTGCAAAATGAAAAAAATACTATATATACTAAGAAAAAGAGGAACAATGAATATGTTAAATAAATTATACTTCAATTTTCAGTATCTGTTGTACCAGGGTGTAGGATGTGGACCCAACTCTTTTGCATCTCCCCAACTTCTTCCCCCAACATGCACCAATATTAAAAATGTCATATACGAGAGGGTGTTCAAAAAGTATCTGACTAATACTTCATGCATAAACAAATGAAGCTAAGGAGGTGTGGTTTGGTGCTTTTATGTAAGCGATCCTAATGTGCATGCGTGAATGTCTTCACACCTGCAGAAGCTGTCAGTCGCTGGAAAACCGCCGATGAGAGAGGAAGTGTGAGTGAGTGATGTCAGATTTTTGTTTCTGACAAAAGGACATTAAAACTTGACCAATGCTACTGCATAAAATTTTGTAAAAAGCTTGGCGATAACCAAGTGCAAACGATCCACAAGATTCAAGAGACCTTCGGGGAAGAAACAACGGGCACCACACAGATAAAGTAGTGGTACAACTGTTTCAAAGATGGCCGCACATCAGTGGAGAGTAAAGCACGTTTTGGTAGGCTCTCAACCTCCCAAAATGAGATTGTCATTAACCAAGTGAGACCCTGGTGATGCAGCATCGTCGAATCACGATCAGAGAACTTGCAGACAAGGTGAGCATCAGCATTGGATCTGTTCATTCCATTATGAATAACGATTTGGGCTTCAGGAGAAACTCTGCGAAGTTTTACCAAAGCTGCTGACGATTGAGCAAAAGCAACGATGTTTGGAGGTCGCACAGGACATGCTGTAAACTGTGAACAGTGATCTCGACTTCCTCAACACAGTGACCACTGGCTATGTGTCCTGGGTTTATGGGTACGGCCAGAAACCAAGTTGCAGTCATCAAATAGAAGCATCCAACATCCCCCGAGACCAAAAAAAAGCAAGGCAGGTCCGCAACAATGTCAAAGTCTTCTTTGACTCCAGTGATGTGGTTCACCATGAGTATGCGCCACATGGCACAACCATCACCAAGAGTAATACATAGGTTCTGCGTCACCTTAACAGCCAGATTTGTGGGTAGCGAGCAACTGGGGCTCTATCATGATAACACACCTGCCCATTCTTCACATGTGATGCAGAATTTCTAGGCCAAACACAACATACCTGTGCATCGTGAGGTTCCCTACTCTCCCGACATGGTTCCGTATGACCTCTGGCTTTTCCCCCCAAGCTGAAAATGGCCCTCAAAGGGATCAGATTTCAGTCCAGAGAAGACATTATGCAGAAAGAGACAAACCAGCTGCACGCCATTCCAAAGGAAGCATTCCAGCACTGCTTCCAACAGTGGCAGAATCATTGCGAGACGTGTACGGCAGCCCAAGGGTATTACTCTGAAGGAGATTAGTGTAAGTTTGTTGTATCTGGAAATGAGTATTTTTTATGAACAAAGGTCCTATATCTGACCTTTTGAACACACCTTGTATTTAAAATCTACATTTCTGCAGTTCTCAATATGATGAAATGCAATCAAATGCAATTTTATTTAACACTTTTGTCATTTTATAACAATTTAGCTTCTAATTTTATTTGTGTACCGTATATTTTTATCAAAATTTTTTATTTTGTTATCTATTTATACTGCTTACTTTATTAATTTTATTTATTACTTTTATTATTTTTTATAACGGCTATTTTGTCAATTTTAATTTTAAGTTTTATTTTGCTTTATTAAATATTCAAACTTAATACATGATGTTATGCATTTTGATTTTAAACTCTCATTCCTTAATTATAGGTACAGTACCTTCATGATGTCCACTATTCACATAAAATCAGCATCAGTTTCTGCAGATACAGAAGTGGATATCCAGTCCATCTCTAATAATAATCAGTGTACCGACATTTAAGCTTCCATAAAGGAGGGTTGCTGAACCTAAAGAAAAAATATCCATATTTGATTCCTGATTTCCAGTCTTCAGATTTCAAGTGTTTGACTCCCATGGTCATTTTGTCATGACTAAAGAGATGATCATAGAGTTCCCAAAACTGCTTGCTGAGGCAGTTTTGATGTGTGCTAACATGATTTGCAAGACCTCATTCTTTGCTTCCTAAATATTAAAACACGTAGATTATAATTATCTTGATATTTTATTTAACAAAATGTAGTTAACATTAATCTATGAGCGTGATTCTCTTTGCATAAAATTATAATTGTTAACACACCCCATAGGGCTTTGGAATCACTGAAGGTTTCTGTCATTTTTTAACCAGTACTAACAAGATATGTCTGATACCGATGTCAATATAAAAATTTATACTGTGATATTATATATATATATAATATATTTTAAAATATATTAAATAATTCATATATGTACTATATATATAGTATTATAATATATAGTATAATATCAATATATATATATATATATATAAATATATGATATTATATATATATATATATACTATATAATGCTCAAACCATCAGTCGCCGCCCTTCATACGAGAGGACGCTGGTTCAAAATCCTCCGCGTCGCGTAGCAGTGGAGTTTTATCTACCTGGGCAAGAATTAAAACTTGTCTGCGAACACGTTGGTGGCGATGGTTTGGGATAAGCGGCCTTAAAGTTCGATTTTCTGCGGTCCGCCCGTGTTCCCCCTGTCATAGGGGATTAAAGCATAGTTAAAGGTAGTTTACATGATATAGTATATATTATAATACTATATATATATATATTATATATTATAATATAGTAGTATATTTATATATATATATATATATATATATATATATATAGTATATTGTGGACAACTGTGCTGGAAGCTGCTAGCACCGCTGATGAATCTAGCAGCTTCCGGGAAGAAAAGCCAATTTATTGTGACAACGCTCACTCACTTCATCATATATTTATATTCATCTAATTAATAATTGAAGGTGTGGTTATTCAAGACCAGAAAATAACCCCTTCAAATTGGTGACCCAGAGTGACCATGAACACCAAGAAACCATGAAATCAAGTTTCTTATTCTGTTGGGCACTACTCTGTTCAGGCATCCTGTAATGCCTGTACCGCACTTCTCACTACCTGTACCGTACTTTCTTCTGCAGGTGCGGACCAACTGCATGCAGTGAAGAGTACAGAGTGGTCGAGACTTCTCAGTGACCTGAAATGTGTGCATCAACTAGCTTCACCTGACATGCTACTCATGTCTTACTAACCAAACGCCTTCAGGTCCGGAAGAGCGAGTGTGATCGCGGCACTGTCACTGGGGGAGTGTCTGTGGCGTCTGGTGGAAGCAGTCTGCTACACCAGATGGAAACCTACGCAGCTTCCGGGAGAAACGCCACTTTATCGTGACAACCTCACTCTCTTCAACATCAAATATTCTATTATTGAGGTGGTTATTCAAGACCTAAACCTTATATATTATATAGTATATACTATATATTATAGTATATATAGTATTATAAATATATATTAATATAATATATTATATATAATTATTATTATATATTATATATATATTATATATATATATATATATATTATATATTATACACCTATATATATATATACAGTATGTATATATACTTAGTGATTATTATATATATATATTATATATTATATATATTATATATATATACTATATATATATATATATATGTAAATGTATAATCTATATATATATATATATATATATATATATATATATATTTTGTTGCCGCTATGCGCAGCCTTGTTCGAACTTTTATGTTGCCTTTTTCTGTCTCAAAACCTCTTTCCTTTTACTCTTGCATAAGTCAATACGCAAGTATCTACCTAAGTATTAAGAGCTGTAGAAATGGTTTTCGGTTACCGCCGCTGTGTAAATATGAAGTCTACTGAGAATCAGACTCTTTCTGTATTTTACTTCCAAGTGAACACCACGTCGCTCTTCCGCTGCATTTGTGCCTTTTATCATTCGCTATGCTGATCGTTTGGTGTTTTCATTATTCTGCTACATCTCGACATTTTTTGTACTAAAGTGAATTTTTATGTTTCTCTTACAACATGCTTTCAGTGTATTTTGCTTTTAGAAAGCCAGGGTGTGTATAGTGAATAAATTATTTATTATTAATGTAAAATGTGAAAATTTATTTTATTGTGAAATAATATGCAAATGTGTTTTTTACCATATATTATATTTCTATGTATAAAAATTCACAATTTCTCCTAGCCACTATGCCCAATTTTTTATTTTATAAATTTACTTAGCATATTATTATTATTATTATTATTATTATTATTATTATTATTATTATTATTATTATTTATTATTTTTATTTTTACATATTTGTTTGTTCTATGATCTATGACTTCTGATTATCTGTTTGGATTATAATGAACTTCTGATGTGCCTTGTGTTTAACTTGCCTTTTTCCTGTTGGTGCCCCGCTTCGTGAGCAAGCCGAAGGCATCAAAATATATATATATATATATATATATATATACCTATATATATTAATAATATATATATATATATATATATAATATATATATGATATATATATAATATATATATATATAATATAGATATAATATATATATATATATAATATTAAAATTATTTTTATTATTATGTTCCCAGAGTCAAATCTGTCACTATACAGTATTTTGTACCTGTGTTAAAAATTACAAATAAACAATTGGTTGCTATTAGTTTTTTGGGCAATATGCCACTTTGATACTTTTATTTCCATAATCAATAAATATGTGTAATTTATTTGATCTATCTTCAATGATTTATATTTATGTAATTTTAAGAGTCAATAAGGTATTATGCTGCTTATAGGTCAAATTTTACAGAAGTATCTATTATTGATAGAAAAAAAATATGCAAATTTTTTTTACAATATATATATATATAGTATATATAAATATATATAATTATATATATATATATATATATAATATATATATAAATATTATATTATATATATATATATATTAATATATATATAATCTTATTCTGTATATATAGTATATATATTAATATATCATATATATATATATATATATATAACTTACGCACGTATGATATCTTCTGGGATATAAGATAGATCTTATTGGCAAGCCTCGACTCAAGTTTGTCAAATCTAGGGGGCCTCAACCTTCGGAGAATGCTTCATAGATGTCATAACCATAATGGTTGTATCTTTCTGACTTTTGCCGATCAATTTTAGTAGGCCCGCAGCTCTATAATATATATTAATATATATATATACTATATAATATATCTATATATATGTAATATATATATATAATATTATTATATATAATATTTTATAATATATAAATTATTAAGTATATTTATATTATTAAAATGGTATTACAGTTTTCAAATCTTTCGGAGTATTTACTTTAAGAAATTTTTACTATGCTAAAACTTAATAATACGAGAAAGTTCTTTAAACTGTGACTTTCAAGTCCAAGAAATAAATAAATAATAATATTACAATTGGACTTTATAACCCCAAAAATTGAATAACTGTACTACATGGTGTACAAGAAAAAGAACAACTGATACTAATTGTCAATTAGATAAAAAGAAACCTAGAAGAAGGAAAAATAAGTTGTTTGCATCAACTAGATAATCTTCAATAAGAAAAACTCTACAATATCAAGAAGTAGAAAATCCAAAGAAAACCAGACTAAATTCCAAAGTTGAAGAAATCCTCCAACTAAAGTTAGTTAATATATTGATAAAACTTTATAGATTTCTTTTATGACCTTGACTTGATCACTTATTTATAACAGGGAATGAGTTTGAGAGTGACACCAGCAAACCAGTAATAGAAGATCGGGTATCAATGCCTCAAGTTTTTATCTAAAGTTAAACTCTGAAAAGCAAACTACACTTGATATTTTTTTAAACCTTATCTTACAAATTTATAAAAGCAAAGCATACAAAAGAAACTAGGGTGGTGGGATGCATATTACCCCCTCACCAACACAGGATGGTGAAGGTAGGTAAAAGTGATGTTAATAAAAATATCCTTATTCTGTTATAAAATTTAAATCGTTAGTGGGTGTTTATTGTTATTATTATTATTATTATTATTATTCCAGTTTATATTCATTTTTTCATAATCATTTTTATATTTTTGTTTATTTCCTGTTTCAGGGTATATATTTATATTGGAGTATTCAGTATTAGGGATTTGGCTTCTCAGGCTTTTTTGCTTATTAATTAAGCTAAACTGCAGTGGGTTTGCCGCAGGGGATCTACTGAACCCAAATAGATTGTAAACATTGTTGGTTGTTCCAGCGCTGGGGTTTTTAATAATAATCAGTTGCTTTGCTGCAATCAAGGTCAGGTAGGTGAAACCTGACCCATTGTAGTAGTTTTCAATAATTTTGTTATATCCCATTTTATCATTCAATTAGTAACTGCTGTAAGTAGAAGAAAAAGAAGAATTACTTTGGAAGTTTGCCAGGTTTTTTATTCAAGGTTAGTAGTTTTGATACTTGTTTAACTGTTTGTTTTTGAATGATTTTTTTTTTTTTTTGTACTCAGTGGTAGTAGAGCGTAGTTCATTATGCTCTGAGGGTGGATATTTAGCTTGGAGTTTGGTTAAATTATGCTATGGGAAGTGATGGTGAAACAAGAGTGGGTGGAGGTAGTGAACATGAGGAGAACAAGTAGGGTGTGTCCAAATTTTAGTAATGCTGGACTGAGAAAAAGATAGCTACCATTACCAACTAAAGTTAATATTTTATATATCGTATTACCATTTATTTCGCGCATAACTCCTTCAACGATATATCTAGAAATCTTTGGGTATCCAGCACACTCATTTTAGAAAGGTAGGACCTCTGTGAGCCAGCAGATCCTAGAAACTATGGCAATCCGCAACTGAATGCGAACTTTACCCTTTTTTCTACCAACCCTTAATAGTAATCCTGATGGAACACAGAGTATAAATAAATTGTTAGGTTGAATTTGGTGCATAAGGTTTACTAGGACACATGACCATATAATGGATAGAGGGTAGGAACCTTTCTCCTTGCTTACAAAGAGCTGTAATAGTTGAATTTCTATTATAAATTATTGCCTACATATTAGTGCATGCTAAAAAGAAAGTTATGCTTACCTCAGTCCGAAGGACAGTGATCTGCAGTAATGTTTAGTGACTAAAATGCAACCATTTGGAGGCATAGATTGTATTTCATTACACCTCTTTCTAGTTTCATTAAATAATATATATAGGAATGCTTTCAGTTTTGATCTAACTTTAGACAAAAATATGAGACTCATCACATGACCTTGTGATATTGAAAACAATAAATCTCTACATGATTTATTTAGATTCTACGTTCTTTGAATAAAGGATTTCCTGGGTGAACTTAGTGGAAATAATATTAAGAATCATAATTCACTTATACTGTATAGGAACGCATTAAGATTGCTTTATATAATTTGAATAATTAGATGAAATTTTGAAATTCTGCAGGCACGAATTGGAATCAGGGCCTTTACTACGCATTTGTAAAGTGACCATTCGTTCATAATTTTGATACCCATATTTACATCTCTTCTCTTAACCATTTAATAATTAGGCTTATCTGAAGTATTGTACATTTTTTAAATTTTGAATAAGTATTATGGGAGCCGATCATTAGATACTTGTATCTAAAAATATTCTGTGACACATTAAATAACTATGACTTTGATCGTTTCTCACGAATTATAACAATATTTTTATGTGATACTATAATAATATATTGAGCATAAATCCTAATATTATAAGAAATACTCAAATCAGACGCTATCACTTGGTGTCTTAATTAAATCAATCTAATCTTGGTGCGGCAAAGATAAATATATATATCTCTCGAACTTAAACATTATTGTTATTTTGGTATTTAGTAATATATTCTTATAATACTGTGATCGGCTAAGATACATATATAGATAAACCTCCTCGATCTTGATATATTATAAAGTAGTTTATATCATAAAAATCATAGTTCATCACTATAATATTATAGAATAATAAATAGAAACAATTCACTCGATTTATTGATAATACTCACTTAATGTGTAAAGCTGCCAATTATAAATTGGTCTGGGGATTACATAACAAATTAATACATTTATTATTTTTAGATATATAATTGATTTTCTTATATTTTGTACATAATATACTTCATCAGTGAATTGATTATATATTATATATCGTACTATAATAAACTTCTAATTTAGTGGATATTCAGTATAGAGTTCTTTTACTCTTCACTCATAACTTATTTATTTCGATTACACTATAAGGAAAATAGATTCATCAATTGTAATAGGGTAGTTGAGACTATTTAATATACTACTTCTATTTTTGTAAGCATATGATAAATGTTATTACTAATAGTCTGTCAAATTAAAAAATATATAAAATAATCTGTTGTAAATCTAAGGAGCTCTTAAATTTTGAACAGTGGTGTATATTATATAATCAAACTAATCAATCTGGTGTGAATAATCAGCCACCTATACATCGAGAACCGAAGTGCTATTATTCTAATGTTCGTTATTATCTGCCACACTCTTAGATGTGAGTGCCACCAGCAGTGAGCCATAAGCTTACCAGTACTCCTTCTTTTTGTTGATGAGGAGTGTTGCGTAAGGCATTCTTCGTTTATCTCGTGATATCACGGCCTTTACGCTTTTTACTCTGTCACTTCATATCTTGCGTATATATAGTCTGTCCGTGCTAATACTACGCCGAATAGGATACCTGTATAGCCTTCTGCAATTGTTGGACTCCTGATATCAAACACTCTCTTATACATTATGGAACTCTCTCGCAGCGATATTTGAGGGGATCCCACACGTAGTGAGGCTCTACTTATATTAATACTATCTCTACTCACAAGTGCTATCATCTCTATATATTCTATATATAGTATATGCATATTTGATATATCAATATCAGTGTATATATCATACATAGTGTCTTCTCTAACCATTTCCTGTCACTCATATACACGATAACCTATTCACATACTCTTGCGCAGGGTCTTGGTACATCTTTATTCATTATTTCTGTACGCCTACGTACTATCAATTATCTAGACGAATGCATAATATATATATTCTTCTGCATCTAGCTCGAAATACAAGTGAGCTCAAAGGAGCGAGTCGAGTGATAAAAGTAGTTCCGTTGAGTGAGTAAAAATCTTATGTTGATGTAACATATATCTTTAATAGCATTATAGGTTCGCTCTCGCTGTCTATTCTTTTAGTGGTCACGTTAACATTTCTGCCATAGACATATACTTTAATAGCTCAGAATGAGCCTCTCACTAGAGTATCACTACTAAATTCATGACACATATAGACTAGCACAAGTTGATAACTAACCTGGATAGATATAAGTACTATCACCATAGCGCTCAATATTATCTTGTTTGACTCTTGCAAAAGGCGCTTTGATGCAAGACGCTACTCAGACTAATCGTTTCTATCACACATCATGAGACATAAAAGACACAATATATTAGCGAGTTTAAAATGACTTCTACGCGGTCTTAATAGACATTATTAACGAGTACTTTGTGAAATTTGTCTGTATATCTCTAGATAGACACTCCAGCTGTACATGTGACATTGGCGACTGTTATGTGGCTCAATAGTCGACTATATTAGGTTCCAATTCATTCTTTATATAATTAATTTTCTTGGCTTCATAATAATATTATTACTACTTCCTTAAATCAACTGTCGCGATAAAATATCTTATTGTTCAGATTTAAAAGAACATCATATAAAACAAACTTCTCATCAACTAAACTTAGGACAAAAACGTAACACCAATAGAGTCTTTATAGTACCTCGACTTCATTTATTGGGCGGGCCCGATGATAGATTATATTTCATTATACTACTCATCCTTATTTTATTTGTATATATTACTCTTACTATAGTATATATATTATGACACACAATCCTGGAGTCTCGTTATACATAATAGAATTATTTGACTCTCTCTAATATACATTATTGCACCAGGGGATAGAGAACTCTGCATACTACACGACCCTTCGTGAGAAATACAAGCTCATATCCTATACTTATTACAAATAACTCCTTGTCATTGATTTAGGCACAGTCAGCAGTATTTATTCAAAGCAAATATGCATCATCTAAATTCAATTCTGCTCATAGAATATAATCAATTACGATCTACGTAATTTATAGACAGAAAATTTATAATCCTCTAAGACAGACGATACCTTGTGCACAAAAACACTCTTTGAAAAGATACAGTGCGTCCACGTTATTTATTTTCATAGGTTTTTTATCATAAAGAGATATGGCCACTCACTATGAACGTTAACATCATAATACGTAGACTACTGCATATCATTAGCACTTAACATAGTAAAATTTGTAACTTTTTTGAAACTTACTTATTATATCAGATATATATAGAGATATATAGAAATACCCTAGTCATAGTAATACATACTTGTCCTTGATTATAGGTATTTACTCGTGCTATAATAAAATTACCTAATCGATACTATTAAAATCAATTATAATTGTTAAGTAAGTACTAGTTATAGATATAGAGATATGAGCAAAGAAGTAAAGAGATTTATAAATTAGATAGACCTTGAGTATGTTAGCCGCAGGTTTAAATTTATAGGATTCAACCTCTAAGAAAATATAATCTCTTGGGTGGGTAATTCTCTACCCATACATATAACCCCCATTTTATTTTTTGTAATTATTTATAACTTTGTATTTCATAGAAATCAAAACATTCAATATACTTTATATTATTATACTTTATATCAATATTTAATATAGTATATATATTATATATATTATTATTGTATTTATAGTAATGTTAATATAATTATATTATTGATATAATATTATTAGTATATAAGTATCTAAATCTGCACAATAAACTATTAACTTCTCCGACTAAATTAATGATTTAACTATTTTCGTATTATCTGTGAATATCCAGACAGTACAGTCACCAGACTTAATTGGTTATAGACAAACAATTGTATGATATAATTCTGTGTGATACACGTGGAAAAATCTTAGCTGTCAAGATATATAGAGTATTAACCTAAATTCTTATAGTGTGAAAAGAAAAATTAGTAAATGTGACCGCTCACATAATATATATTAACAAAGATATCACTGTAGTATATAAAGCAAAATAAATGTAATCTTTAATATATATACATAATCACACTAAAAATCAAATATACTTATATTCATCACGTTATAAAATACTTAAAATGTAGGCAACATAATTATGAAGTAATATATATATATGTGTTAAAGGTATATGACTTTATGATCATTTCTTGAAATACATCTTATCAGTAGTGTTTTCGTATATAATGAAGGATGTATACTAATATAATCTTTATTGAACTTAAGGCGTGACTTCATATGTTACGATCATAAAAAGAATTAGCCCGATCTGGTGAGCTAATAGCTTACTGTGAGTTTATGAGAAAAATGGGAGTAGATTACCATAAAGAGGGTACTTATCATGGGTTATCGTTAAAATCTGAACAAGTATGATCGTGGATTGCAATCTTTTGGTGAGCCTTTAAACAGAACCTAATGGGATCAACTAAACTTATTCTGCATCTATCTCTTTCTATTCTATACTAATTTTCTCATAAATCGAATCAGGAATAACGTAATAAGGATAGAATATTTAAGGTTATACTGTAACATAAAATCAAACTCCGGTAATATTGAGAAAATAATAATTCTAAAAAAAAAAATTATTTATCTCATTGCTGAGAATATGTGATTATCTTTTAATAGTCAGTTACTTTATCAGCGATACATTTTCTTAAAAAGTACTATATTCATCTTTGCAAAGTATAGATTGGTATTTACCATACTATGACCTCCCTCCCCCTGATTTACTGAAAATACATAGGATGAAGGGACTCTGTCAAGCAAAAATATGCATATTACTAACAGAAGAAAATTACAACAATTTTGGTCAATTCGGGATATTTCAATAATCTTCGACATTAAACCATCTTCAACGAAGAGTTAATAGGGGGTGGGAGGGGAAAGTTTGTTTATGTTGAAGTACTTATTTAGTCTTTTCATAGTATTTTTACTCAATAAAGTTTGAAAATTATTTATTACAATGAAATGGCTCCAATTCTTCAAAAAGGATTTGGATGATACTTTAAATTAAAAATTCGTTTTTAAGATACACCTACACTGTCAGCCTTACTACTAACAGCATTTGATAGTTCTTTCAAGCTAGCTGTGTATTGTAAGGCGCTTCTAAAATTCGTCCAAAATGATGAATTAGCGATAAAAGAATACTGAACACTTATCATTTCTTAAATAGTTAACTCTGGTCAAATTCATATCCCCCATATTATATTACTCTTAAATTAGTTTGGGGGAGGGTGGAGTAGGAATACTCTACATTTTTTACCTTAATAGTATTAATAAATTAATTAACTTAAACAAGATAATAAAAATTAAATATATTAAAGAATAATATCTATAAATTATCTGACGCAAATAATTTACTCGTTATTATATATCCGCTGTGTAATACTGTTAGGTTAATATCACTCTTTGATCATATAATAATGACTTGTTAGTATAATAAAATAATGCGCATAGCAAAGACGTCTCATTTATGTCTTGCTCAACTGCATCTTTAGAATAAAATGATAATAACTTGATCTTTATTTTATTACATTACCCATTTACCTTCTTCATAGTTTATATTTCTAATTTCTAATTATCTCTTATATTCTGACAAAAATACCGTTATAGCTATAAACTATCTTAAAATTATATACTTCAACAAGTTATTCTAATAGCTTATTTAGGTTTTACATCACTCGTTATGATAGGGATTAAACCTCCGTGTCATAACTACATTGTCACACCTAAATTTACACGTATATATTTATAGATGGCAATTATAAACTGGCACACAAAATGGCAAATAAATACCCTCTTATACCGTATAATAACTCTACATTATCGAAGGGACGTGGCCTTTGGGAATCAATCATAAATACTAAATATCATCTTAGAAACACTCAGGATCTACTATAGATTATCCCTCTATATAAGTAAATGTATAAATGATCTGGAAGTTTATTCTAAACGAGAGAATGTAGTCATTTCTTCATTAATTCAAGAGAATATATAAAAGTATTATAGGGTTGTCACCTTATTATAATTAGTCCAGGAATTTTATCTAATCTTGGATGAAATCATTTCGCCGTGAATAATTAGTTCGTCTCATACCAAAATTACAGATCCTCTAGGAAATGTGATTCACTAAACTTAGAAGGAGTATCTAGGATAAAAAATTCAGTTGATTCTTAAAAAGAGTATAGTGATAAATAAAAATAATATTGAACATCCTTAATCATAATTGCTCTGAAAGCTTCGAAATATTTGTAGTGATACCAAACAGATAGCTTAATATTTTAAGTGTTCTAGTTATACCATAATGTTTAAACAAATAGTCATCTTACAACTACTCTCTCAGGCGTAGTATTCAAGGAAGCAGGGCTGTAAGAGATACTTGCCTGGCAACAGATTAGGTGGAGTTCAGTGGAGATCGAGAAGATCGTGGAGCTTCGCTGCAATTTTCCAGGATAGTCGGAGGTCGAAAAATATCTGATGCAGTGGAGATCGTATTTAGTAGCTGCTAAAGTTCTGAGTACAGAAAAATATCATGTGTAAACGCGGGAGTCGGAGTACTGAGAGTCGGAGTCGGAGTCGAAAATTATAGAACTATTATATTTTTTATTCAGATATATTATTTTTATTCTAATATATATCTTTAAATTAATTTTATTTATTTAATATAATTAAATATATATACTTTATTCTTATTTTCTATTTCAGTTATTATATATTATTATTATTTATATTCATCCTGATATTATATTATTATTATAATTTATATTTATATTTACTTAATTTTATTGCAACAAATATTATAAATTCTCTTTGACTCTAATATCTAGTCTGGTGTATTCTCTCCAGCTTATATCCTATTATTGTGTTGAAGTTCTAATTTCGACGTAATCATATTACACCTCATGTCATTAAATCTGTTGAGAAATACATAATAGTATTACTATTTAAGTGCCTATGTTATAATTAATGTCTGATATTGAACTATCTCTAATAATTTTATTTATATATTTACTTCTTATTAATTATTTACTTATTTATTTAAATTAAAAATTTATCTTCTGACAATATATATTTTATATATTATACTTTTCTATTATTGATATTATTATTAAAATTTAATTATTTTTATTATTTTTATATATATATAATTTACTAATTACTAATAAATAATTAATCATATATTTTATCTGTATTTATTAATAATCTATATTAATAGATATCTAGACTTATAATTAATATTTGATTATTTATCGTTTTAGTAACTATGAGTATATTAATGTGATATATATTTATTTAATTATATATAATCTTTAATATATTATATTATCTATATTTTATATATTATATCTCTTATGATAATTATATAATATTAATATCTTTATAGTGTTGAAACTTGATTAATAATATATATACATTTGTATAAATCTATTAATTACTAATAATTATTATACATATTACATATTTATATTAATTATATTAATCAATATAATTTATGGTTACCTGTAATGTACAAATTCGATAAGTAAAAGTATATTAATTATTTATTATGTATCATAATCATACATTCATATACTATCTTTCATTGGTACCTAAAACTATGCTATGTAATATTCATATTAATAATAAAAATATCACTCACCATATTCATCTAAACCATTTCTTTTTACGTAATTGACAATAAAAAAAACTTCATACTTTGCTTTAATTATAATCTTATCTCAGGATTATATAACTAAATACGTTAGATACTATTAATTCTGAATAGATACAAACTAATAGCTATATCATTGATATTTTAATATCAATTCATTTTCATATATTATTCTAATATTATTCTTGTGTGGACTCTTCATATAAAAAAATTATGATTATTAATATTTTTCTTTCAAAATAATATAATTTAATAATATTAAATATATATAATAATAATAAATTAAATCAATAAATAATATAATTAAAATTAATAATCAATAATAATAAAGATTCTAAACTGATAAAAACTTTTAATATTTTAATATCAATAATATATTAAATAAATATATCTTATAATATAATAATATTATAATCAATTAATTTAAAAAAATAATATTACTAATTATATAATAATTCAATTTATAATAAATATATACATTATTATATATAATTATAACATGTAATAATGATAATAATAGTAAAATCATGATTATTATATATAATATATATAATTATATTTTGTATACTCGGAATAGTATAAATTTGATTCTCTTAATTAAATTTGGTACTGAATTATTGGTTGTATTACTAATTTATAATTCATATATTAATTTATCCTCATCAATATTAAATTAGTAATTCCTTATTACTATATATAATTAATAGTATAGATTATATACTTATGATATATAATCTATATTATTAAATATACTTATTTGATAAAATAAAATAATTTATATATCAATATACGTAAATAATGCTTTGCGTAGCTATATCTCGGATGATATATATATTATTATAAATGATCTATAATAATTTTCTGAGTAGCAGCAAACATATCATCAAGCGTGTTTGTTTCAAGAGTTGTTTGGATCATCCGGGTACAATTATTACCGTTTAAATATTTACTTTATTAGATTTTTAAAAAATTTAATTATTATTAGAAGAATATTGTTTACATATTAAATATTTTACATCTTGTATCTCTTATGTTCGCTTAATTTCTGTATTGGTACGTTACTGAGAAAGGTTGAGGTATTTTTTGAAAAATGTGAAATCCACACATTTTATTTTAAAATTAAGGAGTATAACCCTGTCTGGATCCCTCCTCTCTTTATTAAGACCTGATCTTTCTAGTCTGAACTCTGTTTTGATAAGCGTTTAGTCTCCGTGTTGCAATTTAAACCTTTCCATCCTGTGGAAACCGTGAACTCATCTATGTACTACAAATGAGGGATTCTTCTTTACTTTTTAATTATCATATTATTGCTTTAGCTTCTTTTATATCTTTTTCATCCTAAACACGATGATCTAGAATCGAATATATCTTCAAATATTATATCAAACCAGCAATAAGGTTTATAAATATAGTTTTACTGAGATGAAGATGTCGAAAGATTTAGTAGAGTTAGGCAAATAAACTTTAATTTCTAACTTTCTATCTTAAGACATTTTATTTATCTGCGATTTCTTTTTCTATCGTCTTATAACAGTTTTTGTAGACAACTTTAAACATTAACAGTAGTGTTCTTGAGGGTTCTACTATATTCCCTTGTTCATTATTTTAACTTTTTGTTAATGATCTGTCAATATAACTCTCATTAAGACAATCCTCTATATTCTTAAATAATTTAATTTTGAATATCATCCGAACTTAACTGCATACAAATGATGCTTATAGCAATTATGCTTTGATATTTCTCTTAATTCAAAAGAGAGCAGAGTACGCATGGTTGCTATTTTAACACTTCGAATGGTGAGTTTCCTTCTCTTTCTACTCCACATTATCATCTTCATAACTACATCCTCTTTGAATATATACAACTCCAACCTTAGTGTTTTTTTAATATTATTGGAATTCCTTTTCTTGACAAACTTCTTGAAATGATCACATTGCTTTCCACTAACAAACTTGTAAGAGCTACGTGCATTGAGACGACATCAAAAATACCCCCCGCCACATCTGTTTGATCTATATAAATATGTCATTCGTTCTTTCATGTAGAATTCATCAAATACTAACAATAGTGGTGTTTCTATTCAAAAACGGGTACAACTCATCTCAAAAGAGATGATGAGGTCTGGGACTTTTCGTCTTATCCCCTCTCCAGCTTTCATCGACTGCTTTCAATCTTTCTGTGGAACTCATTCTATTATATCACTCTCTTAACTCTTCCTTTTTTCTATAAGATGATATTGCTCATATGAAAAAGTTTCTACTTGTGATCTTAATTTCTTCCTTGATATACTCTGACATGAACCCAGATCGTAACTGTTAATAGTTCAATGCTATAACTTAAACGATTTTGAGTAAAACTGTAGTACGGTTCTTCATATCTTCTGTATTATTCTCTACTTTGATTATAATATTACTGTTTTAGACGTGTTAGTATATGCGCAGCCTCTCGAGCTTATGATTTGACATGGTGGAGAGTATGTTCTCATATACTGTTAGTATATATATATATATATATTATATATATATAATTATGATATATATAATATATATAGTAATATGATATTAAATAATGTATATATAAATTATCTATATATAAATATTTATGTATATATATTTATATATATAGATAATACATATATATATTTATATATAGGCAAAGACCGTGGTTAAGCGATACAATGGCAATATATTCAGGGGCTTATCCGTAGGCTTGACAATGGTGCCCTGATCAGACTAAAGAAAATTCAATACAATGTTTTAAATAATGCCGAATTATAAGCTTGGGAAAGGGTTAAGCAGTTAATGCTTTATCATCCTAATAATAGGAAATTTTTCCAAAAGATTCTGAACAGTTTCATATATATATAATAGTATTATATATATATATATATAGTAATATATATATATTATATATATATATACTATATATTATATATATACCGTATAAATAATTTAAAATAGTATTATGTACTACTAAAAAACCCTAGTCCTATATATTATATATGATCTATTTATAATATTCGTATTAAGATATTGGTAATTGCTCTCTTGTAGAATTTATACAAAAAAAATTGTCACCTGCACACGTACTGAAGGAAATAGTCCTGAAGGAACATCTTTTGAAAAAAACTGTCTCGTCTTGTCACGTCCTCAGAGTCGCGTAATAATAATGTACTAATGTTAAGATTCTGATATAATATAAATAAAACCGTATAAATCTTGTACTAATGATAAATCTAAATACTTATGACAAGAAAATATACACGTATATATATTATATTATATATATTCTAAATCCTGTATCTGACAAATATACCTATATGATAGTATAGTTATTCACGTATTAAAATAATATATAATATCTGGAAAAAAAAAAAGCAGCGATGAAAGGTAGTGTATATGATCTAATTTCACAAATAGTTAAAGCTTTAACTTACGCTCATGACAGAACAGCCTTTTTCCTCTTTTTTTCTCTTTCCGCTTAATTAAATCTGTCAGCCCCAAAAGACGTTCTTGGATCATATAATGCGAAAAGTTGCCTTTTTATCTATCTCTAGATATTCTTGTTATCTATCACAAAATGATCTTTTCGACATTTTGCGATCCTGTGTAGGCTCAGGTCTCACTCTAATATTTTCTTTGTATATTTTATATAAATATTCTCGTATATTTTTTTTTCTGATATTTTTTTTCGTGTATAAAAACGTATAACCCAGCTCACGCGGTAGTGTCATAGGTGCATCGTAATAAATTCTTGGAGACAGAAAAAATCCTCTCGGGTAATCTGCTACCTCGCAAAGTAGTTCCGAAAGGTGGATCGTGATATCTACGGTGGTCCTGCACCTCAATATGACGACTGCTGTCGCTCGTAGCCGGTAGTGGATTATCTCTGAAAAGGCATGCTGGCGACGAAAGTAGAATCTCGAATACCTTGACGCTGTAATCAAATCGTTATTCTCTAGATACACCAAAAACCTTTTGTTTTCTGTGCTTAGTTTTCATCGCTAACATAATTATAATTACTGCACATTAATAATTACACACACACATTTACACTCTCTCCCTTCGTTTACCTTATATTTTAGTTGTATTATTCAATATGCTTCGTAATTACTTTATATTGCAACTTAAAACATCTCTGTGTATTTACAGATAACTGGTAAATCTGACTAAACAGCGTATGAACTCAACTCACTTATATAAACTACTCATCCTAGTGTGGCTGGGAGCAAATGAGCCTCGAATATCTCTCATATATCCGTGAAATATTTTGCCTGAACACGATAACAATTGGAGGTCTTGGAAGCCTCAGATATTTTCACTTGATCATTTCTTAATTAATTCTGACAATAAATTACCGTTATTGACTATAAACTTTTTCCGCCTCTGGGTCCTTGCCAATACCTTTTTATCTGCTGATTCTGTTTCTCCTCACATAAGACGCTCAGTCTTGCAAGTTTTTAGCCAGAGTTAAACAACGTTTGTGTAACTTAATACTGTGAGAGAGAGAACCCCTCAAACTTGTCGGACTTGGCGGTCGCCCTCTGTTATATTCATTGTCCTTTGGAATTATGGTTTATTATATCAATTTCTGAGCACATAAACCCGTACGTTTATCTAGGAGTTAACCACGCGCATATACCGTAAGAGTGATTTATTTCTATAGATAAGAGGTATCGCTCATCCTCTCCGTATGTATTTATATTTCCTTTATCGAGTGACAATGAGAAAAAAACAAGACATCAGTACTCAACAAACTTGGTAATCTCTGTCTTATTCTCTGTAATTTGTTGCGCTTACCGGAAATAGAGGTACCTCTGCTCGTACTCATGGACTTACTATCTAAATTTCGGCTTCACACACATACACACTCAAAACAAAGTTTAAGTAGTACGGAAGCTTTATATCATCACAAAATATTTCCTCTGTGAAATTGAATACCAGTTCTGACAACAGACTGGAATAGCACAGTTTATTATAGGCCTATGTGGTTTTTAACTTTCTATGATTTTCTGGCTTTCTTAATGTCAAGTAATAATTTCTACGCTTACCTCCCACGTCCTTCTACATCCTCTCGCACACTACATCAACCTCCTCCTCTCCCTCTGTGTATTCTTCTCCTCCTCATACATAATTAGTATTGCCGAGAATCAGAGCCAATTTGTACTCACAATATCTAAACTATTTGGATCATACTATTATATAACTCCTTCTTCTAGTATTGCTCCTTGAAATTCGTCATAAATACTCTACAATTCTAGGACCAAATCGCCTCACTTAATGTTCCTACTTTGTCTATTATAGGTTTACACTTCAGCAGAGCCGAGAGGCATTGAAAAATTTCATCAAACTAAGTAAACCTTCTGAGAAAAAACCTTCCTCGGGAGTTGTTGCACTCTGCCTTGCAAATAAACCTATTTCGTCTCTGTCTTTCACTTCGGTGACTCATTCATATTCTCCCTGCTAGTAATCACACATGCGTCGTCATACCATCAAAGCATGTAAATAAGGACGCGGCCTGTTATAGTATTTACATCCCTCAGTATACATTAGTTATTGTACATATCTAGTTCAACCCTATGTTCGTGTTAAATTTTTACTGTTATTTAATAATGTGTTCTTGCATGAATAAATCTGTTTGGGTTAACATTTTTAACTAAAGAACTCTTTTAATTCTGTATCCCCAGATAAGCCAGTAGGTTTTTTGCAAGAGATAATCTGATCATATAATCTGGAACGTCATCTAAGATATGGAAACATAGAATGTGATATTCGGGTTTCTTCTGACACTTTCCGGTCTCCCGAAGACCTTTTTCGGCAACCCTTGTAACATGATAAGAGATCAAAGAGCTTGTCTCTTTCTGATATATCTGTTATATACTAAATATAAAAAAAACGTACTAAATATCTATAAATATCATTGTAATAATAAGTCAGTTGGTAGTAGATATATATTCATATTAATATATATATATATTCTATATATATCTATAATGTATATAATTTAATTAAATCTGAGATATAAAAACTATATACCTAGTAATTAATAAATATTTATATTCTAAAATTCTATTATGTAAACAAACATACCATATTATATTAATATATGATACTCGTATATCAATTGATATATGCTAAATTATTATCTATGACAAAAAACCCTAGTATATTAACTATTTACTATATAATTTATGAACTAATAAATCAGTACCGTATTAACAATTCATTCTTAATTCTGAACAAAACCTATATAGTTAATTATATTAATATATTATATATATATACTATATTTATATATCTTCATGCTTATACAAAATAACTCTATATACCGTATGAATACTCTAAATTTGATCAATAAACCTCCGTACATTTAATTATTATATATAATTATCTATTATTATCTTAGTGAATGAACAGAAAACTGGCTTATTACTCAGTATATGATTTATCCTAAAGTATGTACAAATGAAAATACTCTTAGTATTATATAATATCTAAGTCTTTGAACAAAATACTTAATATATACTACTACGTATAATATATTCTAAATAGTATTTCTGATTACACAAAACTTCCCGTCGTATATTAGGGTAATATCTTAGGGGATATATTTTTGACTTCATAAGAAACTACCAGTATAATATTATATTTATTTATTATATATTAAGTATATATTATAACTCATATATATATAATCATTTAATTATATATTATATCTTCTAAACTTTAAAAATAGTTGAAGCCTGATATGATATATTATACTAATATTCTTTAAATATTATATTCTGCATATTAGGCACTAAAAATAATTTAGGCATTATATTAAATCTCTTCTTAATCAGAAAATAATAAAATTATCTACATTGAGTAATGAAAAGTCAAAAATACAGATAAATAAAAAATTAAAAATTAGCACATGACATATGACACATATTTTTTCCTTTATTAGTGTATTTCTTATTATTATTATACGGCTATTCCTATTATCCACTTGCAAAATATTTCTTCTAGCTACCAACAAAGTTTATTTTTTTTTGGGGTCTTTTTGGCTTCCCATATGACCCTCCTGAAAAAATAACACATTCGTTATGCATAGTGTCATTAAGCATTTGCCTACTTGTTTTGAGCTCAATTGGGCACTTGTTTTTTCTTTTTTTTATTTTATCAGCATATCGTATTTCTTTTCACCTGTTCTACTTCGGGTGTTCCTGTTGTTAGGGGTTGCATAATGATTGATGGTATTTTCATGGGATAGATAAGGATATGTTATACTTTTATCAGTGTACGGAAAAAGATTATCATTTTTTTACGTATTTTTTTAAATTTTTTTTTCCAGCTTCGGAACTGGAAGTTCCACAAAAGTCTCCCGCAATTTCTTCAACACATTTGAAATCCGGAAAAAATTTATATCCATTGGTAGACAGTAATCAACCCAGATTACTGAAATACATTTTTTATTCAATTTACTTTTATTAATATATTGATCATTTACTTTTGTTCTGACTGTTCATCGAAATTGATGTGAAAATCGGGTGTATGTTTTATTTCTATATTCTTTTGTGTTTTTTTTTTTTTTTGTTTTATTTTTTTGGTTTTTTTTACTAGAAAAATATATTTCTATTTATATATTAAAGTAAACGTAGTAAAAGTAGGATCTCGTCTGCGCTGAGGCTCCGTCCTCGGTGTGAAGTCTATGGTAAGATTTGGAGAAGACAGCTGACAAGTGTCAGAGCTTATATATAAGATATCTCTACCATTGTATAAGAGCGCGAGAAGAGATGATACAAAGATGCTAGTAGCGAAAATATTGTTAGAAATAGCGAAGGTGACTCAGTGTCACTCGTATAGTGTTGGTTGGTATAAGGGACAAAAGTATTCCTTGTGAGATGCATAGGGTCTTGGCAAATGAGGGTAAATGATGTTAACAACCCCCCCCGGCTGGTAATTCATAACCCAGCTGAAACTACGGTCTGGAATCAGAGGTATAAACAGATCTAAAAGTACAATGTGATCAATGGACCATATTAGGGATGTAGATAAGTTGTGTAGAATACATTTGAATATAAAAGAGAAATGATCTATTATAGTGTTTGGTCGTGCGCTCTGAAAAGAGGCTTACTAAAAGAATTCTACATGATGGAAATAGGTTGAGATTGGTTGAGTAAATCTGTAAGGATAAAATTACATTTGGAGAATATGGTTAAGCGGATATATAGTTGATAGTGTGCTGGGAAAGCATCTACCTACTTGAAGTGAAACTGCATTCTGAAAAGTGGATGTGCATGTGTCATGAGTCAAAAAAGACTGCCTCACCTAGGAGAGAAACTGAGAAGTTTGAGCCGCAAGGAGAAAGAAAGATCAATAGAGAACAGAAGCTGGCGAGGTCTCTCTGCTGAGGAGGGTTGGTCTGACCAACACTGGGCCCAAGGAGATGACCCTACATCTCGAGAGAAGCATGAGTTGAGGGATTACCATACTGCGGCCCGTGATAGCTATTAGGGTGGAATATTCTTTGCATGCGCAAATACGTACACTAAAAAAGAGAATATAAAAGTCAAAATTTGGAAATCCAAAAACCTAAAAATTTAGCCTTGGGTTTTTCGCTTTTCGGAGACTATCGTCACTCTATATTCTCTCAATTACACTTATTATCTTCTTTCTCTCGTGTGTTGGACCTTGAGATTGAGAAAGCGTGAATGGAAGAAACTACATTAGCTACATACCAACACAACATATTTATATCTATATATATATATATGTAATATATACCTATATATATAATATATTCTATATTATATATATATATATAATTTATTATAATTTAGTATCTATGTATGTATGTATGTATTATGTATGTTAGTATTGTTGTAGGTCGGTATGTATGTATTTGTCATTATGTGACTTCGGCGACTTCGACTTGTAAATAAAGGGAGCGAAATTAATAAAAAGAACGAAACGGAATAACATAAAAGAACGAACATAAAATGTAGGGACAAATATTATTAAATGAACGAGTGCATAAAATACTAGGAATGCAATATTCAAACTCGAGAATGATAGAGGTGGTATAACGCCTTTTCTCCAAACCTGTTTCTGTAGCTTTGGTGTCTTCTTCCTTCCTTCTTCACTTCAGTATCGGAAAAGAATGTATCAGTCTCGGCTCGGCTCATCAATTCAATTTCCTACTTACGCCGTTTTCATTTTTAGAATGCATCTTCTATTATTATCTTATATTATATATATGATATATTTATATATATATAATATTTTCTATATATTATATATATATATATTATATATATATATATATATAATATATACTATATAATAAATAAAATTTATTTTATAATAAAATAAAAAATAATATAATTAATATAATATTATATAAAAAAGAATTTAATAATTATTAATTATTAATTTTATATAATACTTCAAATTTGTGGTTGGGTGATATTCTTTCACTTTACTATAAACCTATAAGGCCCCATTCGAAGAGGCACGCATGAACCGCTAACAAAAAACAAACTACTTTAACATCTTACAACGGAAGAAATACTTAACATGTTTTTTGATCTCACGCCAACGCAAATTCACTCAAACTCGACTGAACCTCCCACCCCATAAAAAAACACATTTTTATTTTAATATCTATAATTAATTAAAACACTTTAATAATCGTATACTCCTTTAGATTTAGGCTAAGGCGCGTACACTGTGAATTGACTTTGATCCCTGCATTAGTCTCACGAGAGCAAGGAGTTAGCCAAATAGTATATACTTCTTTTCGCGCTTTGGAGAAAATGTTATTTTTCTTCTTTTTATAGTATTTCACTATATTTAGGGGGTTAAAATACGAAGCTTCGTCGCGAAACCGAAAAAGACGAGAAAGTCCCCCCCCGTGTCCCCCTGTAGGCCGAGAAACCCCGACTCTGTCCACCTTTAAGTTTTACCCGTGGGTATCTTTAGTTAAATAAAAAAAAGAATTCAAACATTTAGCCCAACTATCTGGCGCACGCTTCTCTCGGTACTCCCCCCTCGACGCTCTCTTCGTAATTCTCCAAAAACAATGCTTATCATACATATCCCAATTTAACCTCTAGCTTGATTAAGCACTAAAATCTTCGAATGCAGATACATAACCCACAATGACATTTCTCCATGCATTTTCATCCGTACTTAACCGATAAACATGGATAACACAATCGCTAACCACTCCTCATTAAAATAAAAATGCTTTATATATATTTCTCTTGTATGCGCTCTATAGTTTTTTAGTCTACAATAACCCTGGCCTCTTCCGGGATGGATAAAAAAAAAATAATAAAATAAAAACTCTTCCCATACCTGCAAACAAACCTACAAATAAAAACTCAAATGGAGTTGACAAAAGAACCTCAACTGCCATGAATAAACTTCCTAAAAAATTTTTTTCCTTTTATATGATATCTACAAATTACATTTAACAAAAAATCTATATATATATAATCTATACCTCTATTATATATATTATACCAATATAATCATATAGCTATGATCTTATACTCCCTTATCATATATATATACTATAGTTATCCCATATATCATATATATATATAATCTTATATATATAATATATAATAAATTAATATATATATATATAAAGTAAATAATTATAATATTGAATATTATAAGCACAAATAAAAACAGTATATCTATATAAAACATTAAGAAAATACTTTTGAACAAAATTAATAAAAACAAATTAATAAATAAAAATAAAATGATAAAAAACGATCTAAAAATTTCCTGTCTTACAGTGCAGAAAATTCTGGTGTTCATTCAACCCTATTACTATAATATAATAAACCCATACTAATATTTATATCTTATGCCAATTTTATTAAATAGTAATATATATATATTTGTTAGTATATTTGTATTTAAATATATATTATAATATATATATATCTTTTTAGTATTAAAAAAAAAAATAAAACAAATAAAAAAATAATTACTTATTTATAAATTATTAACAATAATGTTAGTGATTACATTATAATATCTTCTGTGTAAAATGACGAGTAGTGTGCATAGTAGGTGTACGGATGTAGATTAGATGTGTGATAGTGTGAGTGTAGTGTGAATAATGATGTGTGATAATACGAAGTTAATAATTACATTTAATTATAAAATATGAGTTATTGAAGAATTCCAAAGTACTATTTATAAAATGTTTTAAAAATGTTTCGAAAAAATAATATCTAAAATCTTTCAAACTAAATTCTGCGCGTTCAAAGAATAATTTTTTCTTTATATTATTAAAATTTTACAGTATTTCAAAACTAATTTAAATATATCTTTGTGTTTGCCATAGAAAATGCTTATTTAATCTTATATTTTAAATCTTTTTTTTAACCTTTTAGTCTCCACTACAACTATTTTCTCTCTGTTTGAAGTTTAACTTTTTCTCACAACCCAGATAGCTTAATTTATTTAATTTTTAATTGTGACACAATCAAAAATAAAAAATAAATGTATAAAAAAGCAATAATATATATAAATATATAGTTATATAATATAATATAATAAAATAAAATAAAATATCAAACTATAAAAAAAAAAACGATACCTACTATATATTAAAAAATTATTAAAAAAATAAAAAATAAATATAAAAAACCAAAAATAAAAAATACTAGTTACAATAATAGATAAATAAATAAAATTATAAATAATAATAACATAAATGTATAAAATAATCAATATAAATATATAATATCCCATAAAAAAAAAAAAAACCCTAAAATAAACCTAAAACTAAACTATATAAAATCTATATACCTAATATTCTATCAACCTATCACCTCTTAATATATTATATGTATATACGTTTTAAAGAAATAAGAAGTGATATATAAAAAAAATATAATATCTATAAATGGTTATTTCAATAAACTGCCTTAATACCTTTCGGTATATATACTATATTAGTATATATATCTAATATATATTATATATATATATATATATATATGTTATTTAATAAGCCTCTGCCCTAAATTTGGTGATAATATTAATAAGTAAAAAAAACTGGAGGCGGCAAATCAAGCGAACATGAATAAGATATGAAAACTCTCCCAGAACCAAGAAAAAAATCGTTTAACTCGCCCGAAAATTAAAATCTTCTGACCCCCAAATAGTGCTGCTCTTATTTAAAATATGTCATTTGATCTTAATACTAAATTCTTTCTTCTGTAACAGTTTTTTTTTTTTTTTTCTCTTTTTTTATTTTCTTAATCATGTTATGATAGTCCAAAACTTTAAATAGAAAAATTCTTCTTTAAATAATTGAGAAAAAAAATTCAAAATTTATCTTATTAAAAGGGATCACGTAGCATCACGGCAAGATACAAAGAAATAAAACTTAATATAAAATAACTATTCATATTATGTTATTAAATATTATAAATATCTTAATATAATCTCTTGGTAATACTATTATAATACGATCCTTCACAAAATTATTATAAATTAGTCTCTGGCAGTAGACTTTGAGGCTTCTGTTAACAAATATTTTTATTATTATTATAATAAAAATAAATATAAACTATAATCGGTAACGTATACTCATACGTTTAATAATTTAATGTTTTTATTTATTTTTTAATAGGGTACTGTCTTGGGTGAAGGGGTCTTAGCAAAAACTTAGTTTTATTTTCTTTGTAAATTATTCTCAGTATACTTTTCCTTCATACAACAGTCGAATTGTTCAGCATTTGTATTTAAAAACAAAAAAAAAAGAACAAAATGAAAAAAAAACAAAAAAAAATTGATTATCGAAAAAAAAAATGGTAGATCACATATTAGAAGAGCACAGGTAATTGCTGGGTAACAGTAGACAACTTCTGACTTGTAGATTTAAGCTTGTTAGTTTCGGGTTCAAAATTTCCTCTTCCTTTTCAAACACGTTAGAAATAATTTTCGAAAAAATCTAAGGAAGAAAATTTTATGATGAGCTTTATTATAGAATATCATTATATATTATATATATATATATACTATAGTATATAAATCTAGTATAAATATATATATATTTATATATATGTAAATATATAATAAAAAAAAATAATACATAAAAATATATAATAAAACTCTAATATTATAATAAAAATATTAAAAAAGAAATAAAATAAAAATAATAGGATTAAAAACAAAATATAATAAATAATCAATAATATATATAATAAATAATAAAATAAATCAATAAATAATAAAAAATAAAAAAAATAAAAAAAATATTATAAAAAAGATATAAAAATAAATAATATAGATAAAATAAATAAAAAAAATAAAGAATAAAAATAATAGTAATAAACAATAGTATAACTAAAATAAAAAAAACTAGAAACCAGACACCAGAATTTAATAAATTATAGAAAAATCCCGTTAATAATAAATTACAACTTTAATAACTTATTTTGAGTTAATTTTTGCTCAGCATATATTTTTTTTAACTGTTGAATTAATCTGCTTTTATGATAGTAACTATATCGGGATAAACTTTATGTGTGCTTTATGATGCAAATTATAAACATGCTTAAGAGTATTGCTTAAATTGATTTTAAAAAATAAAAAAATTTTGAAATCAGATTCTAAAACGTGATTATGTATAAAGCAGTTTTAAACAATCTTCTCATATTTTACAACACTCTAGACATCACTTTTGAAAATCTCTTTCAGAAAATGGGCCACCCACACACACAACACACACAATCACATATACAACACACGCACATTTATAAATTAAATAAAAATAATATTATTTAATAAAAAAATAAGATATTAGTTAAATAATAATAGAAAAAATAATAATCTATAAAAATATAATAATCATATTAAAATATTTTAAAATTATTATTAAATATATTATAATATTTTATCTTATATTTATTAATAGATTCAACTTATTAATAATATTATATATAAAGATAAAATAATATAATACTAAAAAATATTAATTTTATTAACTCTTTACTGCATAACTTATTTCAAAAAAAAAAAAAATTTAATTGTAAAATGTTAATTAAAATGAAAAAATAAATAATTAAAAATATTATAATAATATTAATTCAAAATTAATTATATTTAATTATTAATTATATTCTAATATTATTATTTATATAATATAGTATATTATATTAATTATTTTACTTAGTTTTATTTTAAGCTTTTGTCTGTTTCATTAAAAGCAATATTGATGCCTTTTTATATTGATGCTTATTATCTACTTATTAATTCTTATAGTATTTAGTTGTATATATATCTTTAGGATGTATTTTATATTCTTATATTACTTATCATTCTATTTTATTACTTTTTCTGATATATAACTTTGTATAATTGTATGAATAATATTATTATTATAGTAATTACACCACAATGAAGCGCTATATATTTTATTTTCTCTAGTTTTTATTTATTCATTCTTATTATTAGGTGCTAAGTATTGTTGTATAGATAGTTCTTTAGGTCATTTTAACATTATTGGGTAGACATCCCGCAAAGGTCTCACGGTAACATTCAATATTAAGTAATATCTATGAGTAAATTTCTCTTGGAACTTTGTGGAAATGTTTTCTCTTCTTTTATAAAAACATAAATCATAAAAGGACTATTGTAAAATATTTAAAATTTTGTATACCTGCTGGAAAGCTTGTATGATAAGCATTGTTTTTGGAGAATTACGAAGAATGCTCGCCAGTTACCAAGAGAAACAGCGACAAAGTTGCCAAAAATGATGAATTCCTAGTTTTTTTTTTTAACTAAAGATACACTGGGTAAAAACTAAAACTGGACAAGGTTCGGCGGTTTACTACGGCTCTAAACACGGGGACGAGGAGGGAGGGGACATATCGTCCCCTCACTGTCACCTTCGGTCGGACTATAGATACCCATAAAGAATATAGAAAATAACATATTCCAAAGCGTAAAAATATATGATAGCGTAACCTTTCGGTAATCTTGCTCTCCGTGAACTATGCAGGGATTCAGGTCAATCCACAGTGGTACGCCTGCAATTAAGATTATACTAATATTAAAGTGGTTATGTAATTAATATTAGAAATAAATATAAATTTATTTTAAGTTTCATCGATGAATTTGCTAAGGTAGATAAAATGTTTTTATTTTCGCTGTAGATGTTAATAGTTTCTAGTACATGCCTGGCCTCTTCGTGATGCTGGCCTATATATATTTAGTATTATGTAATATATATAGGTTATATATATATTTATATATATATTAGTTATAATTATATATATATAAATATTACTATATTATTATATTATATATATATATATATTATATATATATATATATACTATCTATTTTATACGTATATTTATGTAGTAGTTATAGAAGAATGCCATTACTATAGATATGGAGAAAGACGAGTAGGAAATTGCATTGATGGGCCGGCCGGACATTGTACATTCTTTCGTATACGTGAAGTAAAGAAGGAAGAAGAAGACACGAAAAGCTTGGAGGATGAGAGCGAATGGAGATAAATGGTCTTACCTATATCTCTCGGTTGAATATTGCTTCTCTATGGGATTTATGCGACTCTGTTCATTAATATTATATTGTGCAGATATTAAATTTGTTTTTATTATGCGTCGTTTTTTTTTATTTCGATTCTTTTTATTTACAGTGGTTCGCGAAGCTCACACTACATACATACCATACATATCACATTACATCATACAGTACATACATACTACAATACATACATACATACTAATACAGTATAATATATATACTTAATATATATATATATATATATTATAGTATATATATAATATATATACTTATATATAACATAGTATAATAATGATATATATATATGTGTTGTATGTATGTTTAAAATCATCAACTATTCTTCCATAGGTGCGGCACATGCACCGGAAAGAGAAAAGTGGTTGAAGAATATGACGAAGGTCCGAAAGAAGCCAGCTCCACCCCTTTTTATACCTTTGTGAGAACTTTGCGCAGGCAAAAATCCACCTAGAGCTTCACGGGCCGCGATGGACTCAACTATTGGCTTCTCGTCAAGTAGGGTCATCCTTGGCCCGGTGGTCACAACATACTACTCACAAAATGCCATTCACTCTCTATGTACCTTTCTCTCGCTCCTGTTCAACTCTCATTTCTCTCCTATAGGCATTCCTTTACTGTCTCAATCCACTTTTTCATCGGTCTTCCTTCCAGTTGTAGCTTCCCCATGCACCACAACTACATTCCTTTATCCAACGGACTATAATCTATCTTGTCCAGATTACCAAACATCTTCACGGTAATTTCATTTATTCCTCTTACGTTACCCCTTTTCACGCCACACACTTTTACGTTCATTCATTTTATCATTTTTTCTCATAATTATACCTAAGATTGTCCATCTGATAACATTGTACTTTAAGATCTATTACTCTTATCCAGACCGTAGTTCACTATTATACTTAACACGGGTACAAATACCCTCGTGCAAGACCCCACCGCACTCAAGATTAGTCTTTCTATCCCAACGATTTAATTGCACTAGTCACTTTCCTGCCATTCACAATTTTCCTCTACACTGTGCATCATCCGCTCCTTTTTCCCTACACATCGTATCCTAATTTTAAGACTCAGACACTGTTTAGCTGTCACCATCTAACTACTTCACCGAGGATGTCTCACACACATAACCTCTTTATGTAGGTTTTGTGAAAAAAATAAAGAGATTTTTCCTTAAATAAAAAAAAAAAAAAAAAAAAAAAAAAAAAAAAAAAAAAAAAAACAACACCCATTTTCTCGGCATATATAACGTCTAGAACAAAAGAAAAAATTTCCCCTTCTAAATCCATCGATTGTGATTGAAAAAATGTATTATCAGTATTCTGGGTTGATTTGTCTACCCAGGAAATTTTTCTCGGATTTTCAAATGTTTTGATAAATTTGCAAAAAAATTTTGCGAATTTTCAGTTTTGCAAACTGAAAAAAATTTAAAAAATGCTTAAAAATCTTTTTTTTTTTTTTTTTTTTTTATAAATGTTAAACATTTCCTTTATCTCATCCCATGAAATCCATCATTTTATGCAACCCCTAACACACAGGAACACCCGAAAGTAGAAAGTGAAAGAACTATAGAAAAAAAAAAAAAAAAAAACAAGTGCCCAATTGAGCTCAAAACAAGTAGGCAAATGCTTAATGACACTATGCATAACGAATGTGTTATTTTTTAGGTTGAGCCATTTGGTTGAGCCAAAGACCCCAAAAAAGTTTTGACCTCTAAAAAAAACCCATATGCTAATAAAAAGAACAACAACTTGCAATTAATTCTTTTCTACATGTATTTTTATTTTTTTATTTGATTTTGCAGATTTAATTTACATTATATATTTTATTTATTTTCTTGTTAAGCATTGTGTTTTTTAATCAGCATAAGTGGAAAATATAATATAATTAATATTAATTATATATAATTATTTTTATATATATATATATATATATATATATATATATATAATATATTATATATATATATATATATATATATATATATATATATATATATATATATATATTATATTATATTATATTATATATATTAATATATATATATATATATTATATATATCTTATTATATATATTCTATATATTAAGATATATATAATTATCTAATATATATATATATAATATATATAAATATATATATATCATATATTATATTTAATATAATAATATATATAATATATATATATATATCTATTATATTATATAATATAATATATATTATTTATTATATATATCTATGATATATATTATATATATATATATAATTTATTATATATTTATAGAATATTATATATATTATATATATATATATATATACAGAAGAGCAGCTCCTTGATGCTGTTACTAAGGTTTTCCAGAAAAGGTCTTCGGACCGGAAAGTGTCCAAAGAAACCGGAATATCACATCTAAGTTCCAAAATACGCATTAGTACATTCCTTGCAAAAACCATACTGGCTTTCTGGGGTAAGATTAAAAGAATTAAAATGTTACCAAAACTTCCTGCAGATAAATATAGATTCATAATTTAGAACGAACATAGGTTAACGCGATAGGACAATATTTAGACGGGTGAGAATGGTCCCCTTTCTTGGATACATGCTGAATGAGCGCATGTTTACAGCAGGAATAGAAGGTCGAAGTGAAAAGACAGAGACGAAATAGTTTATCAAGGCAGAGTGCAAACTCGAGGTTCGTCTTTAGGAGAAGTTACAATGCCAGGCATAAATTAGTTAAATGGAGAATGAAGAAGGAAGAATTAGTAGCAATGGTTTGAGGGTTGAATTCAGCATTAGAAGAAGGAAAAACGGTAATTGTGCCGTCGGAAGATACTAGAGGAGGGAGAAGGAAAGAAGGAAGAGGGAGGAGGGAGGAGGGAGGAGGGAGGAGGGAGGAGGGAGGAAGAAGAAAACTTATAGTTGACATTTTCTACAAAATGTCAAAAAGAGCGG